>LNAC01000091.1:5796591-5869158 GCA_002007465.1 Ailurus styani
AAGAGGGCAGGGGCGGGGCTCGAGGCCTGGGCGGGGCTAAGGGCGGCTGGGGCGTGGGTGGGCTGGATGGGCTTGACCCGCCTGCTGCTCCAGGAAGATCTCAGCGCACCGGGGGGGAGTCTTCTTTAAACTAAGGGAGAGACTGGGGCTCTGCTCTGAGGGAGTCTTCTCTTTGAACGGGGAGAACTCTCTCCCTCCTCAGGGATTTCCCTGTCTCTCCAACTGTAGGAGTACTTAGCTGATCACTTCCCATACTCTGCCAGGTGGATGGGACCCTGGATCTTAGTGAGCCAGAGATTCTGGGGATCCAAGGGGCAGGGCCGGGGACTCAGTCCTCTGAATGACTGCAGGAGACTTCTAGCAAACCCAGCCCCATACTGGTTGGGTACATGGTCTACCTACTAAGGGCTCTGTGTGGTGAGGGTCGGGAGCCAGGTTGGGGTCCCTCCCTGATGTGACTGGCAGGTCTCCTGACTTAGACCCAAAGGTACCAAGCCAGACCTGCAATCTAATTTACAGGTCTCAGTGCAAAATGAAAACTACAGGAGTTCTTGCTTAAAATTATTTTTTAAAAAGATTTTATTTATTTATTTGTCAGAGAGAGAGAGCACAAGCAGGCAGAGTGGTAGGCAGAGGCAGAGAGAGAAGCAGACTCCTTGACGAGCAAGGAGCCCGATACGGGACTTGATCCCGGGACCCTGGGATCATGACCTGAGCCGAAGGCAGCTGCTTAACCAACTGAGGCCCCCACGCGTCCCCTTGCTTAAAATTATTAAGAATTTTATTCTGCTAGTTGAGCCTGTGCAGAGAGTTCCTTCCCGACAGACAGAGCTGGTGAGGGGCCTGGGGGTTGCAAGACATGTGTGAGGGCTGACAACTAGAAGGGATGCAAGAGCTCATGCAGTTCCAGCCTGTCTGTCACAGATGATGTCTCTGGCCCAGAGAAAGGAAGGTACTTCTCCAGGGCCACACAGCAGGCTCCTAGCAATGCTCTCTATGGAATTCAGGTCTCTAGACTCTTAATCTGTGCCCATTTCTGCTCAACTGTGGCACTAATGGGCAGAAGGGGTCAAGGGTGGGGGCAGGGGCTAGAATTTAAAAATTTACTGCAGACCACCTCTGAGACTGGGGGTTCCCCAAATGCAGGGGTTCTCTGTTGTGCAGATGGAGATGTCTCTGGACTAGAATTCTATCTAGGGGGAGGTAGGGCTCTTCACTTCAAGCTGCTCAGGGACTTTCAGGTCAGAGCTGAAGGTGACCCAGGCCCTGGTAGGACTCGGCAGCCTTGGCATACGAGGGGATGGACACCTCTATACCTTGTCATCACTCTGTGCTCTCTCTGCCACCCCCTCCATCCTTCAGGTGCAGTCCAAGAACACCTGACTTTCCCTGACCAGGACAAGGGAAAGCAAAGTGAGTCTTTGCATAGACCCAAGTTTGCTGGTGAAATGAGAGGCATTTTGGCTCCAAGTTCTCTTGGAGGCAGATCTTCAAAGGCTCCATCTGGGACCCAGTATCTTTTACAAGGATCTAGGGGCTCTGTCCCATCAGGAGGGGCCTAGCAATCATAGCGGAGGAGGGAAGCTTCTCTTTCATCAACCATGAAGTGGACAGAAGCCCCAATATCTGTTCCAGCTGCATCTCCAGGGGCTCAGGAAGAGCTGGGGTTCTTGGTGGGGGATCAGCCGACAGAGGAGGCATCTCTGGATTTGGGCTGGAACTGGCAGCGGACTCCTTGCCCATGCAAGCCTCATGGGTAGAGGCAGTGGCAGTGGAGGGCTGGGGACAGCGAGGGCTGACCCCTTGAAGTTTGACACACTTCTTTAGTTCTTCAGCATGACTTTGAGGTGAACAAGTGTCACAAGACCCCGAACAAGTGTCACAAGACTTGTCTACTCAGCTAGGAGTTTGGAGGTCTCTGGAGTCCAAAGCTGATTTGGGAATTTGGGAAGAAACCTCAAAGTATTTTAGGGAATAAGAAAGGATTCTGGGGCGGGAGGAATGCCTGGGTGGCTCAATAGGTTAAGCATCTGGCTTTGGCTCAGGTCATGATCCTGGGTTCCTGAGATCAAGTCCCACACAGGGCTCCCTGCTCAGCAGGAAGCCTGCTTCTCCCTCTGCCTCTGCCTCTTCCCTCTATGCATTCTATCTATCTCTCTCTCTCTCTCTCTCTCTCTCTCTCTCAAATAAATAAATAAATCTTAAAAAAGAAAAGAAAAGGGCGCCTGGGTGGCTCAGTGGGTTAAAGCCGCTGCCTTCGGCTCAGGTCATGATCCCAGGGTCCTGGGATCGAGGCCCACGTCGGGCTCTCTGCTCAGCGGGGAGCCTGCTTCCTCCTCTCTCCTCTCTCTCTGCCTGCCTCTCTGCCTACTTGTAATCTCTCTCTCTGTGTGTCAAATGAATAAATTAAAAAAAAAAAATCTTTAAAAAAAATAAAATAAAAAAATAAAAAAAAAATAAAAAAAGAAAAGAAAAGAGAAGAAAGGATTCTGGGGGGTTTATTTTGTCCAGGAAGGAGAATTTATAGACGTATAGCTCACAATCTGCAATCTGCACCCCAAAACTTCCAACCTCCTAGAGGAAATATAAACTGCGGTGCCCCTGACGCATGTTCTTCCTGCCCCTCCACCAGACAGTCAGGCTGCCATTCCAGCCCGTCTTCCTCCCTAGTCGGTTTTTACGCAGAGAAAATCTGGCAGTATGTCTATGCCAGCTGCTTCCCATTCTTGCCAGGATCAGTACCTTACACCCTTCTGAACTCCACTAGCCTGTTCCCTTTCTGTCCTCTTTGGCCCCTTCCTAAGGAGAAATCAACAATAATAAAAGGAAAATGGATAAGGAAATAACAGCTTGTCCCAATGTCTGCATTTGCAGTGCACTCTGTGGGTCAGAGGGACATTCAGGTTCCCAGAGAACAGGTGGCTTCCTCCCCTAGATCAGCTCCCTTCCCTGATCCCCATTTTCTAGCAACTACGTGCAAATCACAAGCTTGGAGCGCACATTAAAGGTGATTATCGCATTGCCACCCCGGAGTGACCACCAGAGGGAGATAGAGAGCAGAGCCTGCTGCCTACAATTTCATGCACCACCCAGCCTCGTTTTCAATGTCACTTTTAATCGTCCCAAAGAGTTCTTACGAATTAGTCTAAATTAAATCTCTTCCAGCAAAATTTAAATTATATCCCAGATTCCCCTGATTGTAAACCAAGACTCCTAGGAGAAGGAGCGTCTGGACCCTAAAGGGATTATGAGGAAGGGGGACAAAGTAACAAAAAGACGAGGTATCCTGGATGGGTGGGAGGAGCAGCACAGGGACAAGGCTGACATGGATATTTTTAATTCCAAAAGCACAAGATCTTCAACTTAGCAGACCCCACCAGCCCTTATTTCTTCTTTGTCTCGAACAGTCCAAGCTCCCTTCTTGAAATGTCGTTAGGCAGTTTGGGGATGGTGCAGTGGGACAGAGGTGGGATGGGGTGGCATAAGGAGAATGAGGACAGGCCTGGTAGAGTCCAGAGTGAATGAAGGAGGGCGAGAGGAAGGAAAGGAGCAAAACCTCCAGGTCAGAGGAGAGAAAGCTGGGTATGTGGACTTTTGAGGTCTTCAAAGAGAGCAGATACACATGTGGCTTCTTGAAATCACCGGTATCCAGATCTCTGGAGGATGACCTGGGCTGGAAACTTTGGCCTGCAGCCGGTGGAAAGAGGGTAGACACCAGCGAGAAACTCCCAAAAGTCTCAATGAGGCAGTGGTGGGCCAGTGGGAGGGTGGGGAGTGGGGCCCCCTTCTCTGGAGCTGATTAAAGGATGAGAGACTGCACAGCCCAGGATGACATGCTCGATGACAGTGCCACCACATCAAAGCACTGATTAAGAGATACAGAAAGGAAGAGACAGGTAGAGATGGAACGAATACAGCACATACACCTATTTCTGCGTACATGTGCCCATGTGACAGGGACTGAATGACTAATGATAGGCTTCCCACACATCCAAGCCCTTGGTTGGAGCTATTGAAGGAGGAAGTACTAGATAGTCACACAAGAAGGGCCTGGGGAATAGGAAGGAAGCTGAGCCAAAAGATAGGGGACAGGGACAAGAGACCCAGGAGGTTTTGTTTTATGACACAGAGAAGAGAAATTTGAGACCACCAGTCATATTGAATGACACTTTGGAGACAGAGGTATAATTCAGTTTTTAAGGAGTTTTGCCGAACGTGGGGGTAGTCTGATCTTGCCATTCACCACCAACCCCTCAAGAAAAACCTCCAGTAAAAATCTAACTTCTCTTCATCTCACAGTTTTCTTTTTTCAGGAACAACAAGAGGGGGGTGCCTGATGGCTCTGTCAGTTGAGCGTCTACCTTCGGCGCAGGTCATGATTCCAGGGTCCTGGGATCAAGTCCCGCATCAGGGTCCCTGCTCAGTGGGGAGTCTGCTTCTCCTCTCCCTCTGCCTCTCCCCTGGCTTGTGCTCTCTCTTGCTCACTCTGTCTCAAATAAATAAATAAAATCTTTAAAAAAATAGAAAAAGAGAGAGAATGGAGTAGGGAGAGGACAGAGGGAGAGGAAGGGAGGAGAATCCTGACCAGGCTCCATGCCCAGCTCAGAGCCCAATGCTGGGCTCAATCTCACCACCCTGAGCTGGTGATCTGAGTTGAAATCAAGAGTCAGACGCTGAACCAACTGAGCCACCCAGGCACCCCTCTTCACAGTTTTCAAGTCTGCATTTCCTTTTCGATGAGTAGTACTGAGGAGACCACAAAATTAGAGCATGAAGACAGACTCAATTGTCTGATATGTCGGGGTATTGTTGATACATATGCCTTCGCCATAGGAGTCTTGCTTGGAACTGTCTTGATTTGTCACCTATAGAAAATTGACCAGGTGCTTAAAGTCCCCTTTAAAATTCCTATCAGGCACTGGGTTCGAACACTCCCAAGGCAGTCATGCCCTTTAGCCTTGCCATTCACTCTACTCTGCCTCTGTGCGTCTGTGTGGGTACAATACTCCAAGAGGAGCCAACGCACTGAACACGACACACCAGAAAACCACTTGGTCTATCTCCGTCTCTGCCTACTCAGACATAGGCAGCTAGTGGTGCCATCGACCCATCTTTGTAGCTAAAACGAAGGGCGGGAGGGAGTGATGTGCAGACAGGCCAGCAGAAAGACAGAGGACAACTTTTCAGCCACTCTGCTTTCTGCTGGAATCCATGGACACACAGGATCTCTTATCCCCTTATCAAACCCACAAGGCCTCGTCGTGAATCCTAGATGCTTCCTGATGACCATGATGATGACAGAACAGAGATGCCTTCCCTCATCACACGTCCACGTACAGACACACACACACCTCCCACTGCCTCTCCGCGGCCCCCTCCCAAAGGTGCCTTCCTTCCTCTCCTCTCGGGCCATCCAGCCAACCTTCAGGGGCCACCTGTCTCTGGTCTGGCTCCCTCCACCCACGCTGGCACCTGCCTGGCAGCTCCCCGCCCCCGCAGCCCTCAGGAGGCCAGGGCCCAGAGCCTGGGGCAGGGCACGTGTAGAACAGGTTGATGCTGTTCTCCTGGAAGTAGAGCAGGAGAGGGGTGGGGTCACTGGGGCAGGCGGGGTCCCTGGAAGCCTACATCCTTGCCTCCAGAGAGGCGTAAAGGAGTAGCCCATCCCGGTGAGGGACAGTAGCTCTCCCAACCTAGAGACTGAGCGAGTCCTGGGCCCTTATTCACCATCCAGCTGCTGGACAGGACCTGGAATTTCTGTCTGGTAAGAGCTTGATGACAGCGGGGAAGGCGGGGGTTCTAGGGCTGAACAAGAACATGGGCGGGAAGGGTTCTAGGGGCCCCCCAGAGCCCAGGGAAGTAAGTATCTTCATAAGTCTTGGGGGGAGAAGGGAGAAGTGGTCCTGGGAGCCCCTCTCTGGTAAGGAAGAGACAGAAGTTACCTGATCCCTTCGCATGGGCATCTGGCAGGCCCCTGGAGGTTGTCCTGTCCTATCCCGGCCCACCTGGGAATGAGGGGTGAAAAAAGCACCTTGGAGCCCATGTGATTGGCAGGTGGCCCATGCATCTGCGTGTGTGCCTCCGGGTTCCCTGACTCTGTGAGGTGCCATGGGGGCGGCGAGGTGGTTCCAGGCCAGCTGCTGAGTCCTCTCCCACCCACGGCTGGGCCAGCTGGCCACCCAGCCAAAGCGCCTGGATGTGAACCTCGAAGGCTGGGACCCGAGGCTCTGAAGTTCAGGCTCTTGCAGACCCCACATCCTCCAGGGCCCTCGCACCCCAGTATCTGTCTCCCAGGGCCACGTTCATTCATTCATCTCCTCATTCATTCTTTCCACACACATCTGCCAGGCTCTAGGCCTGCACCAGGCCAAGTAGGCAAGAGTCAGGTGAACAGATCACAAAAACATGAACAAGTGTGAGGTTGCAGGTGTTTCGGAAGGGCACGTACGAAATGCTCTGGGGACACAGGATAGAGTCCCTAGCTGCCTGAAGGGGAGTGAGAAGGAAGTCACAGAAGGGGTGACCCAAATTGAGTCTTAAAGTGGTGAATAGGGATTCTTGAGATTGGGAGGGAGAGTACTAGAAGCAGAGGGAGCCAAGGCAAAGACTGAAATGCCTGGGGGTACTGGGCGGCACCTGGAGGGAAGTGGGTCTGCTCAGAGCCAGGAGCCAGGGGGTGGGCACGAGGGAAATACGGGGGCCAGGGAAATGACCCCCACCCAAACAAGGGGCAACTGGGGCACGTGAAGCACATCTGCCTCCTCAGACCTCCTCAGTGGGGGCTGCCGGCCTTCCCGGCCTCCCCGGTTCCAGCAGTCAGAGTTCTCTGGGGGAAGACAAGGTGGGCCAAGCTGTGTGAGAGGAGCTTCACTTCCCTCACGAGTGAAATGCCCCAGCCCGGCCCCAAGTCCGTGAGGAACATGAATGAGGGGTGAGCAAAGCGCCCTTGACAGGGAAGGCCTGGCTCCTCTAACCAGCTGTGTGACTTCGGGCAAGTGGCCTCAGCTCTCGGGGCTGCGTTTCCTCTTCACAAAGCCGAGGCTCCTTGGGTTGCCTTCAGCTCCGACATTCCTAGAGTCCAGGCATCTTTAAAGTTACCCCCTCCCCCAGAGCCAGGAGATCTCTCTCTCTCCGCCGGGGCCCTCCCCACATCCTGTCCCCCAACTTGTCACTCTCCTGTCTACCCCCCACCCCCACAGAGAAAATGACCATCTTCGAAAATGTCACCCGAGCCCTGGCCAGACAGCTAAACCCTAGAGGGGACCTGACACCCCTTGACAGCCTCATAGACTTCAAGCGCTTCCATCCCTTCTGCCTGGTGCTGAGGAAGAGGAAGAGCACACTCTTCTGGGGTGCCCGGTATGTCCGCACTGACTACACCCTGCTGGATGTGCTAGAAGCTGGCAGCTCACCTGCAGGTCAGTGCCGGTGCAGGGCTGGGGCCTGACGGGTGGGCGCCAGGCCCTGGCTACGAGGGGGAACCCAAAGCTCCCTCTGCCCGGATGTGCTTTGGTGTCACGTAGTCCGGAGTTCTCCCAGGAGGGAGGGGAAGAGGGATGCCTCTCAGCCTGGCCGCTTTTGTCTCTTCTCTCCTGCAGATCCCACGGACTCTGGGAACTTTAGCTTTAAGAATATGCTGGATGCCCGAGTGGAGGGAGAGGTGGATGTGCCAAAGACGGTCAAGGTCACGGGAACTGCTGGGCTGTCCAGGAGCAGTACCCTGGAGGTCCAGACACTCAGTGTGGCCCCCAAGGCTCTGGAGACCTTGCACCAGGAGAGGTGAGAGTGGCAGGGCTGGGGGGGGCTACCGGATGGGGTGGGTGGCCCTTGGAAAGGGTGCTTTGGGCCCTGAGTTAAAGGGCAGGGCCCTCACACTGACCTTCACCTTTGGGGTCATCACAGGGGAGCTCTTAAAGATGACCATTCTGGGGGTGCCTGAGGGATCAGTCAGTTAAGCATCTGCCTTTGGCTTAGGTCATGATCCTGGGGTCCTGAGAGGGAGCCCTGCATCAGGCGCCCTGCTCAGCAGAGAGTCTGCTTCTCCCTCTGTCTGCTGCTCCCCTGCTTGTACTCTCTCTCTCTCTCTCTCTCTGTCAAATACATAAATTAAATCTTCAAAAAAAAAAAAAAAAGAAAAGAAAAAGATGACCATTGTGGCCCATGGGTGCATCTGGGCCATCCCCTAACCACTGCCCCCATCCTTCCACTATTTCCAGTAAAACGCCCCTTCCCTCTCTCTCTCTCTCTCTCTCTCTCTCTCTCTCTCTCTCTCACGCACACACACACACACACACACACACACACACACGAAGATGAACACGTTCACGTTAACTTGCTGTGTGACCTTGGAAAAATCACTTATCTCAGGACCTCAGTTTTCTTTCCTAAAAAATGATGGGGTTCCCTGAAAATCTCGAGTGTTCCTTCCTAAACTATGACTCTATAAAAGGGAAAGGGTCTTATCTGCTTCCAACTGAAGCTTGGGCACAGTGTTCTGCTCCCATAAATCAAGCCGTCTGCCCGGTCCCATACCTACGCCAGGAAGCCCTCGGGAACGCTGCCCCTGCTGCACAAGGGGTTGGCCGATGCCATGTCGATGCCGGGCACCTTAGATGGGGCGCTTTCCAGCGGAACTGACTTTTAAGTAGTTAAGTAGTGGTTGAAAGAAGGGAGGCAGGATGGAAGGGTTGGGGTGCTTGGAAAGTCACCCTGTAAATATTAATGCAGCCTCAAGGGAGTACAAAATACCCCCAGTAGGTGCCGGGGTGCATTGGAATATCTTTGTCCAAGAACCTCACAATCTAGGAGTTGTAAAAAAAAAAAATCTGTAAAACAGTAACTATAATCCCAGGTGAGAGGGAGTGCCTAGGAGGACTTTGCCTGAGTTTTGTGGCAGGCCAGAGAGACTTCCAGCTGAGGAAGTGAAGGGGGACTTCATGAAGGAGGCAGCCCATGATCCAGGCTTTGAAATTGAACATGAAGGTCTGGGAGAAGGACATTAGAAAGGCACGTGGGTGAGAAATCTCAAAACCTCTAGGGATCATGAAGAGCTGGTTTGGCCAGAGCAGAAAAGGTGGGAGTGGAGCAAGTGGGAGGCAGAGGCTAAGGCCCAGATCATAGAGGACCCAGGTGCCTGGTCAAGGATGTGGAACTATTCCGTAGGCTTCAGGGGGACCCTGAGGATGCTTTGATGTGTGTTGTGATTAATCTGGCCAGATGAAGGAAGTACGGCAGCTAGAGGATGAGAGACAAGGGTCTGAAGCAGGCAGACAAGCAGGACACCGTTCCACTGTCTGTCGGAGATGCAAACTGAGGACCAGAACTGAGAAGAGCAGTCAGAATAAAGAGGGAGGAAACCGTCAGGGCTGGGGCACCTCTGGGGCACCAGAATGGACTGGACTTGACCACTGATTGCAGGGTGAGGGAGGTTTGGTCAGAGATGACGCTGATGGAGATCCAACATACAACACGATGACTACATTAATAATTCCATACAGTCCACGGGAAATTTGCTAAGAGAGTCTATCACCACACATACAAAATGGTACCTGTGTGAGGACCTAGCTATGTTCATTAGCTTGACTGTACCAATCATTTCTCTATGTAGAGGTATGTCAAAACATATTGTGGGGCTCCTGGCTGGGTCAGTTGGAAGAGCATGCAACTCTTGATCTTGGGGTTGGGGACACTGAGGAAGTAAAGGCAGTGTGTATGGGCTCATCTTTTGAGACATTTGCCAGTGAAGCGAAGGAAAAAAGCAGAATGGTAATTTGAGGGAGTGGCAAGATCAAAGCACATGTTTCTGGAAGCCAGCAAGTGGGGAGGAGGAACTGGTGTTAATAGCAAGAGAGAGGGTAAGAGGCAGGAACAAAGGGCCCCAGGAGAGATGAACAGGACTACGAACAGGGAGGAGGGAAGAGAGGCGAAGGCACCCAGAGGCAGAGGGAAAAGGGGGAAGAAGCAAGCAGGGGGCCCTGTTCCAGGCCAGGAGCTGTGCCAGATGATTTCCTAGCCTTCCTCTCAGCTCCCCTGGAGGGAGGCGTCATTACCCTCATTTTATGGATGGGGCTCCCCAGACTCAGAGGGGCCGCCCTGCCAGGGAGCAGGAAAGCTGGGCTTCGGCGTCGGTCTCCTACTCCAGAGTCCTCACCCCTCTCCCCGACGTCACCATGCCTCGCTCCTGCGAATGACCCGGGAAAAGAGAAGTGCGTGATGGCCAGGCGGGGAGAGGTTCTGACCCACCCCTTCATGTGTCTCCTGCCCCAGGAAGCTGGCAGCCGAGCACCCGTTCCTGAAGGAGATGCGAGAACAAGGGGAGAACCTGTATGTGGTCATGGAGGTGGTGGAGACTGTGCAGGAGGTCACTCTGGAGAGAGCCGGCAAGGCGGAGGGCTGCTTCTCCCTCCCATTCTTCGCCCCGTTGGGACTTCAGGTTTGGTTCTCTCTCCCTCCCTCTCTCTCTCTCTCTCTCTCTCTCTCTCTCTCTCTCTCTCTCACACACACACACAGACACACACATGCACACACACACATTTGTATCTAGCTTCTCCTCAGAGGCCACATTGAACCCATTAACTTTCCCTGATCCGTGCCTACCCAGGATACTGGAAATGACCCACTCCTTCCTGCTCTTCAAGGCTCAGGCCCCTGTCAGCCAGACACAGGCCCTCTCTCTGGTCAAGGGTGCCCTGTGTGGGCAGATGCCACAGGGAGCTATCAGGGAAGGGGAAATTCATCGTTGTGGATCATCCCTCGTGGTGCTCCCAGTGCACAGAAGAGAGACATCCCTGATCTCAGAAAGTTCTCAGTCTCATGGAGGAGACACACAGGTTAAAGTCCCCGAGAACACAGGCTCGGAAGATTCGATGTAAATAATTAATGCTCTACAGACCTAAACCTAGTTTGTATAAATATTCAAGGGGTGAGTTGGAACTGAGAGTAGGGTTAGTCACGGAAGGCTTCCTGAAGGAGATGAGCACGGGCCAGATGGCAAAGAGGAAGAAGGAAACTTGGAAACTCTCAGGTGGGACGGAGATGCCCGGGCAGGTGATGGAGCGGGTCCGCCCAGTTCCTTCATGTGCCTGAACCAGGAAGAGAGATACACATTGTCAAAGGGATGATGCCGAAGGGCTTTAAAGTATATCCCACGCAGTCCAGTCCAAAGGCGATCGGGGACAAGAATGAAGGGTTTTCAACTTCTTATCTCTCCAGAGGTGGTCGGACCTGCCCCTCCACGTTCCCTGCCCTCACCCCATGTCTCAGACCCCCGGCTGGTTCATAAGTCTTCATTGGTTCATAAGTCTTCATTGGTTCATAAGTCTTCTTTGTCTGATCCTAGGGATCCATAAACCACAAGGAGGCTGTGACCATCCCCAAGGGCTGCATCCTGGCCTTTCGAGTGAGACAGCTGATGGTCAAAGGCAACGATGAGTGGGGTGAGCAGACATTGGCATGTTCTCCCCTCAAGACAAGAATAACCCGCATTAGCACTAAGGTGTCCTGGTCCCCTCTGGTGGCAAGCCAGGGAAGGAGTGCTGGAGTGTACTGTGTTGTGGCCCCAGCTGCCAGCGACAGAACTGTGGGCGGTGGGGGGCTGCTCTGGAGAGGGAGTGAAGGAACCCCTGGGTCCTGAGCACCTCCTGCTTGCCAGGCACTGGGTTAGCTGCGGGGAGGAAGATGACGGAGATGACGAAGCTCCGCCTTCTGCTCTCGAGAAGTCTGTGGCCAATGGAGGAAACAGACCCAGATACCAGCACTAGGATGTAAGGCAGAAAACAGTGTCATCCTAGGATTTACAGAGGAAGAAAGGAGTTCTTTCAGCAATGGAGGTGGAGCAGGGGGTTCCGTGGGGCCACTGGGGACAGGGACCCAGCCCTTAGCGGAGCCCATGAACTTGAGAATAGAGAAGGGAAGGTGGGTAGCTGTTTAAAGGGTCCTCCTGTTCTTGCCTCTCTTGTACCTTACAGATATTCCACATATCTGCAATGATAACATGCAAACCTTCCCTCCCGGAGGTAAGTGAAATTGCTTCCCCTTTCGCCCAACCCTGACATCATCTGCTAAAATCCTGCACCTTCTAATAGCATGTACCATAATCCTTCAAGGAGCCCCTTGTTTTGTTTCCCAAGTTCCCTTATAAAAATATCTGCCCTCGAGTTCAGGAAAGGCAAACAGAAACCCATACATACTGCCCTAGGGAGACAGAGAAACAGAAAGAGACCGGAAGTCAGAGGCAGAAGCAGAAATACCACTCGGAGATATTGTGTGTTCCCAGATGGCGGGGCGGAGCGGGGGGGGGGTGAGCTAACATAATCTCCATGTGTTTTTATAATGATCACTGATAAAGCTGCCTTGACATCCGCTCTAGATAAGAAGGCACAAATAAGTTTTATGCTGACACATGTACATTGTTTCTGTCTTCAGAAAAGCCAGAGGAGTTCACCCATAAGTGTTTCCTCCCTTTTCTTTTTTTTTTTTAAGATTTATTTATTTATTTTAGAGCGAGAGACAGAGAGCACAAGCGGGAGGGGCAGGGAGAGGGAGAGAGACTCTCAAGCAGACTCCCAGCTGAGCACAGAGCCTGATGCGGGGCTCCATCTCACAACCCTGAAATCAGGACCTGAGCCGAAATCAAGAGTTGGATGCTTAACTGACTGAGCCACCCAGGCGCCCCTGGACACAGAATTTTAAAACTCCTATCTTTTTCTTCTCTTCCCTGAAAGACTGACAGGAACATGGCAGAGCAGGTCTCAGCAAACAACTGTCCCCCAAACATGGCAGAAATTTCAATAGCTTAGGAAAAAGCAGTGGCAGTGAGAAGTCTCTGGACAGGGTACCCAGGTGGCCTGATGCTGCAGACCTCTGTCCTCGAGGGCCGCCTTAGCTGTAACCTGTCCCACACACATCCGCTGCTCTGTGTCCCAGCATCTGGGACGGGTGAGTCACTGAGTCACAGTGATGCCAACTCAGTCAATCCAGGAGCCCCTTTTCCTGTTGCATTAGCTTCTCTCCTGCCCCATTCCTGCCTCCCATGAATGGAGCAAGTGTAGCCTAACTGCTATCCAAGGAGACAGGACATACTTCCTAACCCCCATTAATGTCTTTTCTCCCCCCCCCCATCCCCAGATGTTATCCTGTCATCTGATGCTGGTAAGGAATTTTCTGAGTTTCTCCCAAGACTTTGGCTTGGAGGCAGTGGGGTGGAGAGAGGGAAAGACAAGTGCTGAGTCCCAGGTCCGGGCGATTGGAGCTGCCCCTGGAGGGTCAGGCCAAGATTCAAGCTAACCCTGATCCACCCATACCCTCAGATAAAGACCCACCCATCCTAGCCTTCTCTCAGTCACCAAAGTCATTCTTCTTTGTCAAGTAACTCCTAAGAAGGGGAAATAGACTTTTCTTCTCAACTTTAAGCTGGAGTCTTAGAGAAAGGGAAGGCAGTTGTCCACTGTCATGAGATGGGGCTTAGGAACATGGGGAGAATCAACCGTCCACTTAGATGATAATGTGGGTCCTGGTCCACCTCCTTTCCCTAGACCATCTCCCACAACACCTCAAGTTAGGGCTCATGGAAAATTCATAGTCATGTTCCCTGGTCAAGAAGAGAGGCCAGGATCAGGCTAGGAGCAAAGCAGAGAGACCCGAGGGGCCTGAATGAGAAGGCTGCCAGATGGAGGGCGTTCGGCTTACCATGTTCACCGTCTCAACAGGGGAGGAACATGAGGACTTCAAGACACTAAAAGAAGAAGTTCAAAGAGAGATCCAAGAAGTGAAGAAGCTAAGTCGGGTAGGACAAAGCTCCCTGCTCACCTCCCTCAGCAAACTTCTGGGGAAGAAAAAGGAGCTGCAGGACCTGGAGCTCACGGTGAGGTCCCAGACGAAGGCTGTTGGTGGGTGTGTATGTGGGTGTTGCAACTGGCAGGGGATTGGACAGGACAGAAGGTGGTCAGCAGCTGGGAGAATCGAGAGTAGGTGTCTTCCTCAAGGCTGGCCGAGTGGCCCCCAGCGTGCCCGGCTGCCACTGCCCGCCTCGTGCCTCTGGGAAAGGGCACACAGGGCAGTTTCCCTCAAAGCACATGCTCCCTGCTGACAGACAGAGGGTAGGCAGTGGGCCAGCAGGGCCCTTTCTCAGAAAGGGCACTGGCACCTTCCCTTCCCAGAGTTCAAGGCTCAAAGACCAAGAAATCCAGGAGTCCCTTACTTTTCAGAACTTGACACTTTGAAAAACAAACAAGGAAATGAGAGATGGTTAACACATCTCAAGGGACTGTGATGTGCCAGGCACTGTGCTGGGCCCTTACCTGTGTTATCTTAAATAGTTGCCCACCTTTCCCTGCAGCTTGAAGGGGCTCTAGACAAAGGACATGAAGTGACGCTGGAGGCACTCCCAAAAGATGTCTTGGTATCAAAGGAGGCTATGGGCGGCATCCTCTATTTCCTCGGAGCCCTAACAGGTAAGTAAAGAATAACATCTTCATTTATGTACCTTTTTGGTGATAGGAATGAGTCACTGGATGAATTCCCAAATATGAATGAATGAATGAATGAATGAATGAATGAATGAATGAATTCCAGACAAATTATACTGCTGTTAAAGTAGTTTATATCTACATTTAAAGAAATTGGTTATAGGGCCGCCTGGCTGGCTCAGTTGGTAGAGCATGCAACTCTTGATCTTGGGGTTGTGAGTTTGAGCCCCACGTTGGGAACAGAGATTGCCTTAATAAAATAAAATAATAAAAATAAAAAATTGTTTACCTTCTTATGGATTCACCTGGGCACCTTGGATAATCTGAGAAGGTAGCCTAATCTTGCTAATAGAGGTTGGGAAGTAACCCTAGTTTTACCAGCCACATAGTGAAAATTTCTACATATCACTAAGCTTATCACTTTTTAAAAAAGATTATTTTATTTATTTATTTGAGAGAGAAAGCGGAGTGAGAGAGCACAGGAGTGGGGGGTGCAGAGGGAGAGGGAGAAGCAGGCTCCCAGCTGGGCAGGGAGCCTGATGTGGGGCTCAATCCTAGGAACCTGGGATCATGACCTGAGCTGAAGGTGGACACTTAACTCACTGAGCCATCCAGGCATCCCTAAGCTCATCACTTTTATATAGAAATTTGTTAGCTTTAATTTCAGAGAGTAACATCTCATCTTGCCCTGAATTCTCTTTTTCCCTCTGCACGAAACATTACCCCACTTAGAAAAACTCTCTGGTCCTTCAGGAGTAAGCTGAGATGTCTGTTCCCTTAAAAAGCCTGCCCTCAAATGCCATGTCGAAACTGGACCCCTCAGCCATGCCTCCCTTAACACCCTGTGCTGTCCCTGCACATGGCTTTGTCTTCTCCCCTAGCCTGCAAGTTCCCTGAGTGAAGGGGTATGATTTTTATCCGACACCTGTAGCAAATGTGCCTAGCATAGAACACCATTCAACCTGGGATAAATGTGTGGATTAATTAACACTGAAATTCTGGAAGTATACCTCTTTGGAGTCTGGAGTCCCCTTTGAACCAACACCGCATGGTTTTTTTTTGTTTGTTTGTTTTGTTTTGTTTTTTAATCTCCAGAGCTAAGTGAAGCCCAACAGAAGCTGCTGCTAAAATCGATGGAGAAAAAGATCCTACCCGTGCAGCTAAAGCTGGTGAGAGAAAACAGCAGGTGCTGGGAGAGTTTGGGAAGGAGTCAGCTGGAACTGGTGGAAAGATACAGACAGACTGTCCTGGCGAGCCTCTGTTGCAGGGCTGGGGCTCATGCCCACAGCTCATTTGTCTCCATGTTCTCCCTTGTTTGCTATTTTGCAACTGGAAGTAGAAGAGTGAATTTCTGGGCAGTTATCTGGGTTTTTCAGCTTGAGAAGACAGAAAACCCTGGTTTTGCTTTTTCACAGCCAAGTCTGTCTCAATTCACTCCTCTGTAAAATAGGGCGGAAAAAAAAAGTGCTACCCACCATAACAGGGTGGTTTAAAGGGTTAGAACTCCACGTGGAGTTGTAATGTAATGGAAGGAGTTATAACAAGAGAAAGGCAGCCCTCTTTGTCGTTCTTAGGAGTTAGGAGAAAGGAGGACAGGTTTTCAGTTCTTTCTTTTTATGCTATTTTCGTTCCTTGCAGGTGGAGAACACAATGGAACAGAGTTTCCTACAGGATAAAGAGGGTGTTTTCCCCCTGCAGCCTGACCTGCTCTCCTCCCTTGGGGAAGAGGAACTGACCCTCACAGAGGCCCTAGTGGGGCTGAGTGGCCTCGAAGTGCAGAGATCGGGCCCCCAGTACACGTGGGACCCAGACACCCTCCCCCGCCTCTGTGCCCTATACGCTGGCCTCTCCCTCCTGCAGCTGCTGACCAAGGCCTCCTAACTTGTTTTTTCCACCCGCTTCCTGCCTCCTCATGCCTTCCCGACCTCCCTGTGTTCTGAACACCCAAGGGCATTTCAGAGCCGCTGCGCTGAAGATGATGGAAATCCTAGCTGATCACCCAAGATAAGCAATATCCACTTCCCCAGCTCTACCTCTCTCCCTACCCTTTCTTTCAGTCCACAACCCATCTGCTGATGCTTAAATCCTTTAAAAGTGGAAAAGTTCAAACTTTGAAAACTATGAACCATTTCAGCAAAACCAAAAATAATTCATTTCATATCCCAATGCCTCCTACTTATGCTTCCACAAATCAAGATTTACTGGAATTAATGGAAAATATTATTTCACTTTGGATAAATGTATTTTGGTGTTTCCTAACTTCTGCCAGGAAAAAAAATAAACATTGTCATACTCCATATAGATCATGTGTGTATGAGTACTATTATACTGTCCACGGGCCAGCTGGAGAGCCCAGAGAACTATGAGGGTATAGAATATAGAATCTAGATTCTAAAGTGAGAAGATCATCAAAGCAGCTTGTCTTCAAAGAGGAGGGTTTAGGGTCCTCTGGACTCGGACTGAAGGACTGGGACAGGCTTATTTGTGATACAGACCCAAAACAAGAGTAAGACAACTTGCAAGTATATCAAAAAGAAAATGCAGGTAAGTTTAAAAAAAAAAAAAAAGACTACCGAAAAATAAGACTGACCGTTAACTTTTAAAAAGAAATGGTGATATTATCTTATTTCACCTTTCCCTCTGCTGTCCTCAATACAGGGTTGTTGTAGGAGCAAGTAATGTGGGCTTGCCATATGGACCTGCAAATATGGTCCATATTATAAATCTTTAAAACTAGTGGGTTCATACCGTCCTCCTCTGTCTAAAGCTGGGTTTTAACATCTTTCACCAATTTCTTTTAAAGTGGTTTAATGGGTAGAATAATTTCTCCAAGGTTGTTGGCCCCAGGAATCAGACTCGACCCTTTCTTAGCCACCCCCTCCCTCCCTCCAGTTCCCTCACTCAACAAAAATTCATGATCATCTGCCAAAAACTCTGTGTTAAGCCATCCTCCCCCATTCTGGGGCATCTTCCAATGCCTCACTACATTGCTCAAAGACATCCTGAGTAATTAACTGCTGACCTGGTTGTTTTTCTCTTATGATGTACACTTAATAAAGAGGTGAGCTAATGCCCTAAATATCCAGAAGGGTAACTTCGTAAGGATGAATGACAAAGCTCATCTGTTTTCTGTTTTCTTCCTTTACCCTTCCCGCCCACCTTCAGTTCAATAGGGTGTTATGAAGAGGAGGCTTTAATGAGTTTATTCCAGCGATGATTCAAAAGTCCTGTTATCCATCCCATAGCTCAAGGGGCCAGAGAGACAATTAGGGAGGAATTGGTCAAGGTATGTTCCCTAAAACCGGACAAAATGTTTTTCCTTCAGCAAGCAGTTGTTCAGTGCAAGGATCTATTTGCTGCAATAGTATGACAAGGAAGAGACAAAGAATATCCTCTTTCTATACGAACATAAAGAATATGGTTAAAGCATATTCTCTGCCCTCTCTGACGTTACAGCAGAGCTGGATTGTCTTGTAGGGTCTGACCTGGTTTAAAATTTAGGACTTCCATCTACAGGAGAGAGAAAAGTTCAAAGACAGGGAGGGAGTTTTTGTTTTCGTCTTAAGAAGTTGGAACCTGTATCTTCCTCCTGCAGAATCACTGGAGGATTCCTTTGAAAAATAAGTGGACAGGATTTCTGGTTCCATTTCCTCCCCCTGGGGATTCTTGGCCTCTCTTTAGGTACACTATTACTGTGCTCCCCATTTCACTACACTGTCTGTTTGGATGCAAACAGGCGTCCTGCGGGCTCCGTGAAGCCTCTGCAATAGGGGCTTCCACCCGCTTTCCTCCCTCCTCCCAATACGCGGCAGGGCAGAGCCTCCAGCAGACTACATTCTGGAGCTGTTTTTAATAACTCCGCACCCCGAACGTGCTAGCTCTGTATATTTCGTACTGCAGTGATAGTACACAAACGCACTCGCCCCCCATCCGCACTCCCAGGCTGCAGGGATTTTTATGCCTTATTTTCAGCACTTGCTAAACTCTGACAAGGAAGTCTGAATCCCAATGATTTCTCCTACTCCCCAGTTCGGTGCTCACATCCCTCCTTCGCAGCTTCTTCCCTCGCGCCTGATGCACTGGGCGGCGGCTGAGTACGAGCGTCGAGGATCTCGACCGAGACCCCAAACAGGGGGCGGGGGGTAGGCGGGCACAGATTGAACGAGCTGGGGCCAGAAACCGCCCGGCAACTCATGACGTCATCACGCCCTGCGCTGCGATAGGCCCTATCCACTCCACGCTGGTGAGGGTGCTCTTAGGACTCCGATGTGACCCACGTTGGAGCCTGAGGGGACATCTCGTGGGCGCGGACGGAAATGCACTCCAGAGGAACCTAGAAGAAAATAACACACTGAAGCGCTCCAAATGCCGGGAAGACCCATACAAGCTCCTCCCTGCTCCTTCCTCGAAGATCCGCCTCCATCCTGCACCTCGGCTGTTGATTTCTTTTCCTTTTGTGGACTCGGCCTTCGGCCTGTCGGGCCTGGTGTTTCCCAGAAGGCCCAGCGTTGGGAAGGGGTTTGCAGCTGCTCCGTCATCGTGCGGCCCGTAGAGAGCCCGCGCTCGTGTGCAGGCCCGGCTCGGTTCGTGGTCTCTGGTACGAGGGTTCACGCGAGGCCCTGGTCTCGGTCCCCGGAGTAGGCCGCGACCCCGGGCGCCATGAAACAGGAGGGCTCGGCGCGGCGCCGCGGCGCGGACAAGGCGAAGCCGCCGCCGGGCGGAGGGGAACAGGAACCACCGCCGCCCCCGACTCCCCAGGATGTGGAGATGAAAGAGGAGGCGGCAGCGGGTGGCGGGTCATCGGGGGAGCCTGACAGCAAAGCGGCGGCGGCGGCGGCGGCTGAGCACTCCCAGCGAGAGCTGGACACCGTCACCTTGGAGGGTACGAGAGCCCGGGCCGGGGACGTGCCGTGGTCACGGATGACAGCGCCCCGGTGATCCAGCCTATCCTCGGGACCCCAGGCCAGCTCCCACCACTCCTGATTGCTTAGGATCACCCCCAGTGCTCGTCCGCCACCACCCTGACCCCAGCCCCAATAATGAACCCTCTCTCCAGGCTCCGGACCCCTCCCTTAACACACCTCCCCTTATCTGGGTTGCGTCTAGAAGTAGGTCTCACTGGGCCCGTGGACTCGGTCTCTTCTAAGTCCTCTCCGACCTACTCTACTTACATCCACCGAACCGATTCTGACGCCCTCAGTATGTGAGATTGGTCCCTCTAGAAGCCAGTGTTTGTATTTATGTGTGTAAAGGGAATCAGGGGGACACAGAATACTGGCCCTGAATTTTAAGACTGTACAAAAGTTTTCTGTTGTCTTAGCTACCTCTGGCAAACTCCCCTAAGAGAAGCCTCTGTACTCTGTATCTTGCTTCCTTGTTTCTGTGATTAAGGTGCCCTAACGATCCCATTGCTCTTTCTCTCCCTTCAAGCCCTTACTTTTGGTCCTAATGAGTTTAAACACATTACAGACTTGTAAGTGTTTAGGTGTCATCTTTGTTTGAGTTCCTAATACTTGCCTTCGACCTAAGCTATGTATTAGTGCCCCCATTTCTTTTCTCCTAGGTGCTTGTTCCCAGCTTCTTAGAGCCCTCTTGTTCCTCCAGGTTCACATTTCATTTTTCTCAGAGCATCCTGTCTGCATTTGGAGTGGGCAGAGTGAGAACTTCCCACTGTGAACCTGGTTTTGTTTTCCCAGCTCTGGATCAAGTGGAACCAGACTATTGGGTTTTCTCTCTAACTGCATGAGAACCTTGCTTAAAAACATTGAGATAAGCAAAGTTATGTTCCTGGGTGGTGTTTTTGAGGACGTAGTGTTGACTGCATCAGCCCCTACTCTAAAGTTGGGCGACAGGCTCGGTATCTAATCAAGACCCTTTTACCTAAAATAATGATAGCCAGTGGCAAAGGTGCTACTGGGTGTTTCTTATAAAGCATTTCATTTTGTTGTTATGTTTCAGTGTAGAAATTTTGGAAAATATGAGAAGTCTAAAGTAGCAGGGAATAACATCAACCATGGTTAACATTTTTCCTACGAATTTTTGAGCTGCTCTCCTGTACTTGAGATCAAGTTATATAGACTGTTTGGAACAAGGCATAACTAAATACAGATGATTTTGTGTGCTTTCATCTAGCATATCCATAAACATAGCGTTCAGTTTATTCCAGAAACGTTTATTGAATACCCGATATACTGGCTAAGCATACAAGCTCTGGATTTAGTTTCCTCATGTCTATATATGAGAGTAATTGTACCTACTTCATTGGGTCAATGTAAAGATGAAAATGCTTAGGACTGTGCCTAACACATGACGAACCCATGGAAAACCCTCTGTAATGTTAGTTATCATTATTATGTCATTAGGGGGACCCAGGCACTCTGCTCAGTGTCCAAAGGTAATTAAGAAACTACCAATTCAGTGTGTTTGCTTATTCCTGGACACTTCAGTTGTTTCTAGTTTTTTACCATTATTAATAGCTTTGCAACAGTCATCTTTGTGACCCAAGTTTTTAATCTACCTTTATGATTATTTCTTTAGTTTAGATTCTCAATATGCCTGAGTTGAAAGGGCAGATGTTCTTTGGGTTTTGGAATGGGTATTGTCCAGAGAAACTGTACTGATTTACATTATACCAACAGAAATGTCCTTTTGTAAGACACAAACTTGCAATAGTAAGACATAGAATGGTTGAAAGCAATGTTATGATTTTTTTAAAAAGATTATTTATTTTAGAGAGAGCACAAGTGCACAAGCGGGAAGAGCAGAGGGAAAGGGAGAGAGAATCTCAAGCAGACTCCACACTGAGCATGGAGCCTGACACAGGGCTCCATCCCAGGACCCAGAGATCACCACCTGAGCAGAAACCAGGAGTCACATGCTCAACCAGCTGCACCACCCAGGCGCCCCTCTGTGTTATGAATTTTTAAATATTACCAATTTGGTAGTTGAAAATATTTCCATTTGCAATTATTCAAATGCTAGTGAAATATATTTTCATGTCGGTTAGCTGTCTGTCTGCTTTTTGCATTGTCTATTTGTGTTCATTTTTACTCATCCTAATTTATGCAAAGCTCTTTGTAAAATAAATACGACTAGTCACATTTGTTGCAAATATTTTTCTTTTGTTTACACAGTTATTCAGAAGGATTTTTTGCAGAGTGGAGTTCCTCATTCTTGCGAGGGGGGAGGGGGGTGGATTTCTCCCACAGTTTACATTTAGAAAGTCTTTTCCTATTTAGAGAACTGATAAATCTCCATGTGTTTGTCTTGTTTGTGTTTCTCATTGTTGCTTCTCCCTTCTTCTTTCTGTCACCCTCTACCCTTTCCCCCACCCCAGCTTTATTTTTGTCTCTTGGTTATGTCTTAAAATCATTGTATGGCATCTGTAAATATTGCTTAACCGTATTAGGCAAAAGAAATGACTGACCACATCTTGCCCTTTTATAAGAGGTTTTGTAGAACTACTTGCCTAGAGTGGTGGGAGAATAGGAAGAATTAGAAGTAACATTTTTTTCTACTGTGGTCCTCCACAGACATCAAGGAACATGTGAAGCAGCTGGAAAAGGCAGTTTCGGGCAAGGAGCCTCGATTTGTGCTGAGGGCCCTTCGGATGTTGCCTTCCACATCACGCCGCCTCAACCACTATGTTCTGTATAAGGCTGTGCACGGTTTCTTCACCTCAAATAATGCCACTCGAGACTTCTTGCTACCCTTCCTGGAAGAGGTAAGTGAGTCAGGTGCTTAAAGGGTACAAGCTTGGCCTCAGACCACACCCCCACACCCCCACACCCCACCCCACTCCCCGTCTGGATGTAATTGTTTCTCATCCTAAAGCCCTGTCTTATTACCTGCTGTAGCTGACTAGTGAAACAAAGTAGCCCATTTTAATACTCATTTGTCCACTAACAAGGAAACCAGCCTGCCCTGTAGTATCATTCTTCAGGGAAAAAAGCTGGGTATCAGGACCCTTCCAGCCAAACTCAGTTCCCACTGCTCCCCAACACCAACACTGTCCTCCAGTTGGGTGCTGTCTCCATTGTCCTAGGAGAAGGTACCACCCCCTCTCTGCCTCTGAAGCCTCACCATGGAGGATGTATTAGATGGTGGTTAAGAGCACAGGTTCTGGGCACCTGGGTGGCGCCGTAGGTTAAGCCTCTGTCGACGGCTCAGGTCATGATCTCACGGTCCTGGGATCAAGTCCCACATCGGGCTCTCTGCTCAGCAGGGAGCCTGTTTCCCCTTCTCTCTCTGCCTGCCTCACTGCCTATTTGTGATCTCTCTCTCTCTCTCTCTCTCTCTCTCTCTCTGTCAAATAAATAAATAAATAAATCTTTAAAAAAAAAAAACAACACAGGTTCTGGAGGTAGAGTTGAATTTGAATCCACTCTACCATTTGATACCTGTGGGACTTGGACAAGTGATCTAATCTCCTGATGCTTCATTTTCTTCCTTTGTTAAATGTGGCGAATGGATTTGGGGGATGACGGGGAGGAAAGGAATATGTATAAAACTCTTAGAACCGTGCCTGGCGCATAGTGAATGCTGATGAAGTTCGTTTGGTGCTGGCAGTGGACTCCGTGTCAAGAGAGGCCTCTCCTTTTCCTTTCTGGCTGTAAAATCCCCCTTATGTCCAGGTCCTGCCCCTTCCCCCACCTCATTGTCCCTTCAGCCATCTCGCTGTACGTATGCTTATGGGTTGTTCCATAGAACAGACAAAAAAAATCCCTTGAGGCGGAATGATGAAGAATTTATTGTCTGGGAACAGGGAAAAAGCACCCTCTTCCAACTTCACCTGGAAAAAATATTTTGAACCTGTATATCTCTATGTTTACCCCAACATGTTTTGCTTTTCGAGCTGGTATACATTATTCCAGTTTCGGTGACTAGATGTGGTAATAAGTACAATGTATATGTCGGTTTCTCCCAAATTTTCTTTGTTTCCACCAAAAAAAATTATATCTCATTATTCTTGACCTCATCTCTAAAATTATATTACCTTATTAAACCCTGTCTGATAAAATTGGCAGGGGTTCCAGGTGTAACAGTTTAATCTCTCTACTTAAATTGTAGGCTCTTTGAGGGGTCCTTACATCATCCTTTCTGTCCCCGTTATATTCTGTGAGGGTGTCTGTTACACTCCTGTCAGCTTTTTTTTTATTTCTGTTGCCAGCCTCTTTGACCTCCCTTGGAAGGAGACTGTGCCATCTTTATTTTTATATCCCCATTACCTAGAAAAATCTTGCATATAGTAGGTACTCAGTGAATATTTATTGAAATACATCGTGAGTGCTTAATAAATTCTTAATTGGTTGATCTGACTGAGCTTTTCCACAGTAATTCCTGTCTCCTCCTAGCCCATGGACACCGAAGCTGATTTACAGTTCCGTCCCCGAACAGGAAAAGCTGCGTCAACCCCCCTCCTCCCGGAAGTGGAAGCCTACCTGCAGCTCCTCATGGTCATCTTCCTGATGAACAGCAAGCGCTACAAAGAGGTATCCAGAACCAGTGAGCTAGAAGAACGTGCCCCCAGCGGTGCATGGGGTTTGCGGGAGAGATGGACTCTGATGAAGAATTGGAGAGAGTCTCTGGGTTATTGATCGTCCCCCCTTGACTCTTTCCCCCACGTGGGAATGTACCGACCCCCACATCCGGGGAAGCCCCCTTAGCTCCTGTTGAGACACCGTAGGAAGGGGCTGGCAGCTGCCATTCTGTGCTGCTCTGTGGCATGGTACCGGTGCAGTGGATTCTGTTAGGAAAAGGAGATTTGAAGACAGAATCCTGAGTTCAAATCCTGGCTATACCTTTGGCAGATCAATTTCTCCTGGCTTTATGTCAAATGGGGAAAACAGTGCCCAACTCACAACATCACTGTTGGCGTTAAATAAAATATTAGCACAGTGATCTGCATATTGTAAGCTGTCACGGTATTTTAATAAGTGGCAGCTCTGGTGATGGGACTGAAGAGCTTCGTGGATAATGTACTGCCACCACCTCGCCAGCTGGGGCCAAGTTCTTTGTCAGTCACAGCCACTGTCCAAAGAACATGCTCAAGAAATGACAGGTCCGACCAGGGAGCCTGGGTGCCTCAGTCGGTTAAGCATCCGACTCTTGATTTGGGCTCAGGCCGTGATCTCATAGTGGGGGGAACGAGCCCTGAGTTGGGCTCCATGCTCAGTGGGGGTGTGCCTGAGATTCCCTCTCTCCCTCCCCTGCCCTTCCACCCCCCAGCTCTTGAGTTGTGTGCACATGCCCACCCATGTGCTCGCTTGTTTTCTCCAATAAGTAAATCTTAAAGAAATGACAGTTCCCTCTGCTGCATTTCCTGTTTCATTTTTTCCTTGTTTTGCCATGAGCTGGTTTTTGTTTGTTTTTAGATATAATTTACCCCCTTGAAAGTGTATAGTTTTGGGGCGCCTGGCTGGCTCAGTCAATAGAACATCCGACTCCTGATCTCTGAGTCATGAGTTTGAGCCCAACACTGGGTGCAGAGATTACTTAAAATAAATAAATTAATTAACTAAATTAAATACATTTTGAAAATGTATTTCACAAGGTATGTTCACAAGGTTGTGCAACCATCATCACTGCCTATTTCCAGAATAATTTCATCACCCCAGAAAGAAACCCCATCATGGTTAGTAGCCACTTCCCATCCTCCCCTCACCCCAGCCTCTGGTGACTACTCATCTGCATTTTCTGGCTCATGGATTTCCCTGTTCTGGACATTTCCTATAAGTGGAATTATGTAACGCATGGCCTTTCGTGTCTGGCTTTTTTGACATAGCATAATGTTTTCTAGGTTTGTCCATGTTGTAGTGTAGATCTGTATTCCAGCCCTTTTTATGGATGAATAATACTCTGTTGTAGGGATAATTATGATTAACGCTGCTGTGAACGTGTGTGTAAAAGCTTTTCTGTGAGCCTATGTTTCCAGTGTTCTGGATTCATACCTAAGAGGGGAGTTGCTGGCTCATACGATAGCTCCCTGTTTAACTTTTTGAGGAGCTCCTATTGGATTCTGTCTTGGCTGCCTCCCCAGGCACAGAAGATCTCGGACGACCTGATGCAGAAGATCAGCACTCAGAACCGCCGGGCCCTGGACCTCGTGGCCGCGAAGTGTTACTACTATCACGCCCGGGTCTATGAGTTTCTGGACAAGCTGGATGTGGTGCGCAGGTACAGGGGGCCAGGGTCTGACCCCAAGGTTAAAAACTGTCCCCCAAGCTCTTCCTTATACTCCACATCGAGGGAGGACTGATCGGTAGGTCAAGGGTAGAAGGACAGGCTGGAACATTTCACTCTTCGGCCTAAAACTGGCGGTGGCTCCCCACGTTCCTCAGGGAAGAGCTGAAGTCATGACAGCATGTGAGGCCCGACGTGCCTGGCCCTGCTGACTGTCTTCGTGACTCTGCCTCCCCCTGCACCCCTGACCGGCTCCCTTGCCACACCGGCCTCCGGGCTCTTTCCTCTGCAGTGCTCTTCTCCCTCCTTCCTTCAAGCCTCTGTTCAGTCGTTAACCTTTTCAGAAGCCAGTCCCACCGTGATCAAGCTATTTAAAGTTGCAGCCCCACCCTCCTCGCCTGCTGTTCCCCACTGCGCTTACCCGGTTTCTCCACAGCCCCAGTCTCCTTCCGTCGTGCTACCTATGACGCTTACTTGACACGATCGTTGTCTGTCTCGCCCACTAGAATGCAGGGTTGTGTTCTTTTTGTGCACCTGGAACAGTGTGTCACACCGTGGGCACTCGAGAGTCGAAGATTGAGCAAATAACCAGAAAAGCACTTTGTGTCAGTTGTTTTGAAATTGAGAGAATAGGGCGCCTGGGTGGCTCAGTGGGTTAAAGCCTCTGCTTTCGGCTCAGGTCATGATCTCAGGGTCCTGGGATCGAGGCCCCCATCGGGCTCTCTGCTCAGCAGGGAGCCTGCTTCCCCTTCTCTCTCTGCCTGCCTCTGCCTCCTTGTGATCTCTCTCCCTCTGTGAAATAAATAAAATCTTTAAAAAAAAAAAAAAGAAATTGAGAGAATAGAGAGGTCAAAGCCGTTCAAAGAGTTGTTATTCGAGGCATTTGACATGTTTGTCTTGCCTTGGCGAAGCTTCTTGCACGCTCGGCTCCGGACGGCCACGCTCCGGCACGACGCAGACGGCCAGGCCACCCTGCTCAACCTGCTGCTGCGGAACTACCTGCACTACAGCTTGTACGACCAGGCCGAGAAGCTGGTGTCCAAGTCCGTGTTCCCCGAGCAGGCCAACAACAATGAGTGGGCCAGGTACCTCTACTACACAGGTGAGCGAGGGGCCCGGCCCCCAGGCCAGAGGCTCCCGTGGCGCAGGGTGCCGCGAGATTGGGCGCACTTGGTGCCCGCGGGGCCCGTTCCGCGCTCTGGTTTGCATGGGGCTTCGGGTGACGCTGTTCTCCTGAGCCGCTCTCTCCTCCGCGCGCAGGGCGGATCAAAGCCATTCAGCTGGAGTACTCAGAGGCCCGGAGGACAATGACCAATGCCCTTCGCAAGGCCCCTCAGCACACAGCTGTCGGCTTCAAACAGACGGTGAGCAGCAGTTCTCCCTGCGCCGCTTCCTCAGCTCATGATGCTTTTGTTCTCCTTCCCTGCGCAGGGCCCCGGGAAGGCTCCTGAACCTTCCTTATCCAGAAGTTGCCTCACCTGTCCCTTTGTGCACAGCACTGGTCAGGGTGCATGAAGCAGGTGCTCCCTGCACCTCCCGTGGTGTACGTTCAGAGTATTCTCCTTGGTAGATAGGTTTAGAATATTCCCTTTTCCCCAGCACTCTCATAGTCGTTCCAGGCCCAGGCTTAGATTGTGTTGAGAAACCCCAGGCTCTTTCCTGGTCCCCCACATGCCCATTTGGGAGCGGTGTTTTCTGTGACCAGGGAACCCGGAAAATCTCCGTCAGGCTGACTGATTCGGGTACAGATAAATCTTGGCCACACGAGAGCTCTCAGTCACCAAGTACCTTTTGAGTTCTGACCTTGCTATTAGGCACTATGAGCTAGGTAAACAGCTTTGACTCAGCGAGGCCTGAGGGCTCGTGTAAAGTCCCAGAGCCTTGTAGCCAGAATTTGGACCCAGCTTTCCAAACTACAGACCTCTGTTCCCACCTTAACGTGACCTTCACCTCCTTGTGCCCTTGCAAGAGAACCAAGTGGAGATGTATAATGATTAGGTCCGTGTAGTCAAGATTTGGTTTGTTTCTGTTCAGCAGTTCAGAGAAACACAGGTTTGGTTTTGGTCTAATAATTAAAGACATCTTTAAAAAGTTAAATTTAATCTGGTTTTTAAAGATGGGTAGAATTTCACAGAAAGGAGTGGCTTTTCAGACATACACGGTACGTGTGCAGAATATTAGATGGCTTACAACATATGACATTTGCTAAAGTCTCTAAAGATGTAGGTAATCAGTATATGAACTGTGTCATGTCCTGGGGGGAGGCATTGTGGGGTAAAGCGGAGTTTTCAAACCAGACTTTACTGCGGATGGCCACAGGGTAAGGTGTCAGGGCTCTGGTGGAGCCAGGTGGCGCAAGAAGCAGAGAGAGCTGGAGTGAGGTCTTTGGCCAGCAGACTGTTGGCGAGGGAGCCACCCCCCACCCCACCTTCCCCATCACTAAATCACCTCCACATCTTTGTGTTTGTCTCCTCCCTGGTATCGCCTGTGCCCTTGTTTGAGCCACTGGCGTTTCTGCTCATCTTCCTCCCCTTTATGAACCCAGTGTCCACATGCCCGCCTGGCCAAACAGAGCTCTGGGCCCATCGCTGCCTTGCCCAGGAAGCTTGCCTTGCTCCCCATTACCTGCCCAAGAGAGTATCACAAGTCTTGTGAGGGAGGCAGGCAGGGCTTATGATGACATAGCCGCCCACTGTAGGGACCAGGAAGCCCAGGACTCAGTTGCTCAGCCTTTCCAAGCTGGTGAGTGAAGACTAGCCTTCTGTCTCTAGACTCCGAACTCGGCCTGGCATTCAAAACAGCACGTCCCCAGACGGGCCCCGCATCCCTCATGATAGCCTTCCAAACTTCTTGAGACATGCTCACACTGGTCTAGTCTATTCCCTTGACCGAAGGGAATCCTGATGGCGTGTGCGTGTGTTAGCTTCTGGCTCTTCCCTGGGTTTCCCCTCCTGGATTACTGCAGGGAATGGGGTGGCATTGCAGGTGTGTTGGGGTGAGTGTCGGCATGGTCACCCACCACCCATCTTTTTTTTTTTTTTTAAGACTTATTTATTTATTTATTGGAGAGCACAGGCAGGGGGAGGGGCAGCAGAAAGGGAGAAGCAGACTCCCCGCTGACCAAGGAGCCCGACACGGGGCTCAATCCCAGGACCCCAGATCATGACCCGAGCCGAAGGCAGACACTTAACCGACTGAGCCACCAGGTGCCCCAACCCACCACCCATCCTAACCGCTTCCTTCTCTCACGACTCTTGCTGTCATGTGATTTAGCCGTCTGTGATGCTGTCCAGCCTGCTTGGTAGGCAGCTCCTTCGTTGCTGGCATCATCCCCTCCATTGTAGTTTCCCTTGCTTGGTGCTAAGTCCGCAGTAGGCACCATTCAGAAATCCCTCATGATTTTGTGGAGGAGGAAGGGCCAGATTTCCCTGCCAGCATCTGGTGTCCACACAGCCCATTTGCAGAGGTTCTGCCTGGCCCCTTCCCATGCTCCTGCCTCTGCCCGGAGGCCGAGTTCACATTCACCTCCTCTTCTCCAGTAATAGTCCACCTCCCTAACCAGCATCTTTGACGAATTCCTTAGGCCTCTGGGCCCTGACCCCTCACCTTTTCAGAGCCACAGGACCTGCCAGTCTGGCCTGAACTTACAGAGCGTTGCCGTTGCAGTGCAGTGTGCACATGGAACGTAGGGCTCGGTATGGTCACAGGAGCAGCTCTTCCCGGTGCCTGGCTCTGGGCGCAGGCCCAGCTCTGCACGGGCCTCATCGCGGGGCCATTTTCCCCATTTCGCAATGTGCCTGACTGCGCCGAAGCCCCGTTTCTCTCCGTCCACCCCCTGCCGGAGCTCCCTGCCCATGGTGTTCCCGTGTCACGTACCACCAGGTGCACAAGCTTCTGATCGTGGTGGAGCTGCTTCTCGGGGAGATCCCGGACCGGCTACAGTTCCGCCAGCCGTCCCTCAAGCGCTCGCTCATGCCCTACTTCCTTCTGACTCAAGGTAAGGCTGGTCCCGCTCCCAGAGCTGGCGGGGCCCCTGGCACCGTGGCCGCCTCCGGGGGTTTGCCTGTTCACATCATCTGATCCACTCCTCTCCCCCTCCAGCTGTCAGGACTGGAAACCTAGCCAAGTTCAACCAGGTCCTGGACCAGTTTGGGGAGAAGTTTCAAGCAGATGGGACCTATACCCTAATCATCCGACTGCGGCACAATGTCATTAAGACAGGTGTGGCTCGGAGTCTGGGGGGCCGCTGAGCGAGCAGGGCCCAGACGAGGCCTCTGCGAGGGGTGGGGACAGCCCTAGGGGTGTCCGTGGGTGGCGGGAGGGACTGTGCCCACCCTGCCCACGCCACTGCTCCTTCCTCTCCCAGGCGTGCGCATGATCAGCCTCTCCTATTCCCGAATCTCCCTGGCCGACATCGCCCAGAAGCTGCAGCTCGATAGCCCGGAGGACGCGGAGTTCATTGTCGCCAAGGTGGGGCTGTTCGGGGTCGGCAGCGGCCGCGCGCCTGCCGCATTTCAGGGCGCCGGAATGGGGGGAGATCGGTCCGGGAGGGGTGGCTTGGTCTTTCCGGGGAGTGCCGGTCTTAGCGCAAAGCCAGGAGGTTTCCAGAGAGAAGTTGTATGCGAGTGAGCGGGGGAGAGTGTACGGAGGAGAGGGACAGGACAGGATGTCCTCGGCTCTAGAAGATGGGCTTTCTGGTGACTCTGCGTCCCTTTGGGGGCCTGCAGGCCATCCGGGATGGCGTCATTGAGGCCAGCATCAACCACGAGAAGGGCTACGTCCAGTCCAAGGAGATGATTGACATCTATTCTACCCGTGAGCCCCAGCTGGCCTTCCACCAGCGCATCTCCTTCTGCCTCGATATCCACAACATGTCCGTCAAGGTGAGAAGCCGGGGCTGCGGAGGGGGCTTTGGCAGCACCCAGGGAGTCCTCAGAGGAGATGAGCCGAGTTCCCGCCCGTCTCTGTAGAGTTGCTGAACGGCCGGGCAGGGGCCCAGAGGGAGCACAGGACTCGGCATGTGGGCCTGGGGACCAGTGGGGCTTCAAAGGGTCTGGTTGCCAGAGAGGACCAGACACATTCAGAGTGAAGGGTTCCAGATTTGCTGCCAAACTGGAGTCCTTCACCTTCTTTGAGCCTGTTTCTCCGTCTGTGAAGCTGAGAGTGGGAGACCAGCGGTGCCTGCCTCAGGGCTGAGGACGTGAGATGCAGTCGCTGTCTCAGGGCACTTAGTGAAGTCCACCTGCAGAAGGCAGGGCGGTGTCTTGTTCCACAAAGGCTGCTGTGCCCTCGTCCTGTGGCAGGCACTGACTCCGGTACTGGTACTGTGTGTCAGATTTTTCCTGGTCTCTTCTTGCCCCAAGAAACTGGGGATGTGGTTGCCTTGCTTAAAATCAGGTAAATGCTGTGCTCAGGAAGACACGAGAGGCCCTTTGCAACCTGGTCCCCTCCACGGGCTTTCCCTCACCCTGTCCCCCAACTCTCTCTCCCCGCTTTTCCTTCCTCCCCCTCCCCACCACATCATCCCACTGAGCTCAGGCCAGGCCTTTTCACACATGGAAACCTCTGCCTGGAATGCTTTTCCTCCATTCCCACACCAGTCTGTTCCTTGTTCCTGTCCTCCTTTCCCTCCTCACTGCCAATCCCCCTCCCTGCCCGTTCAGGGACATTAGTCACTTACACCTCTGGGTCTCCTGATTCTCTCCTTTAGCAGTTAGCACGTAGTATAGTAATTCACTTGCACGTCTAGCTCCCCACTAGACTTAACTGGAGAGCAAATAACATTCTTGTCATGGTGCCCGGTACACAGAAGGAGCACAATAAACGTAAGTTAAGCACATGCCTTCTCTTCATCTTGCTTCTCTCTCTCCTGTGCTTCAGGCCATGAGGTTTCCTCCCAAATCGTACAACAAGGACTTGGAGTCTGCAGAGGTAAGGTGCCTTCTGCTTTAGATAGGACTGAAAGGTCAAACTTCCCTACAGACAGGGAAGAGGGAGGCGGTTTCTGGAAGGGCTCGGAGCAGCTCTGAAGCTTTGGCAGTCCCTTGGGGTGGGTTGGGCTGGGTGAAGCACTGTGTGAGAGAGCCCCACTGGTCCTCAGCAGCCCAGCCCTCACCCCACCTCTTGCCCCAGGAACGGCGTGAGCGAGAACAACAGGACTTGGAGTTTGCCAAGGAGATGGCAGAAGACGATGATGACAGCTTCCCTTGAGCTGGGGGGCTGGGGAGGGGTGGGGTGAGTGGGGACTGGCTCTTTATCTTTCCCCCTTGGGGTTTCCTGTCCAGGGAACTGGCCCCTTTCCCATACATGTCTCACAGACTGCATATGTGCAGGGGGTGAAGGGTGCAGGGAGCTAGCCACCCCCACCTCGCCCCAGGACCCCTCCCCAGCCAGTGACATAGCGCACGGTGGGCAGGAAGGTGGGCGGGCGGCCTTCCCAGGGCAGGGTCCTGGCCAGTGGTGTGGGCAGCAGGATGGGAGGGAATAGCCCTGTGCTCTCCCAGGAGTCGGGGAGTGGAACTATGACATGAGCTGGGTTGTATGTTTTTTGAAGCTTCAATTATGATTTTTAAACAATAAAAAGTTCTCCAAAGTTCTTTGTGCATCATTTAGTAACTGTACTTCGCTCTAACACTCTGCAGTATTGACAAAGCCAGATTTTTCTCTCCTGGTTGTGGGAGGACTAGCCCAGTGTGACTGTGGATGAGGACAAGGGCAGGGTGAACGGATGCTGACCTGGCCCCAGAAAGGCCTCTCCTCTCTAACTGGCCAGTCCTGTGCAAGTCACTAAACCTCAGTCTCCTTCCCCTCATCTGTCCAATAGGGATTAGACTCCTGACCCGGCTGTGAAGTTAGAAATCTAGACCTCTAGAGGATCAAGGGAAAGGCGAGGGACTGGCCCTCGGGTGAGGTTGGCAGAGGAGAGAAGGGACTATGGAGGTGGAGGTGGGGAGGAGGTGGAGATGGAGGGGGGAGCTTTGCCCAGTTGGCCCTTCCTGAATGGGAGCAGCAAGCGCCTCCTGGAGAGCGAGCTGGTCAGGCAGGCGGGGGCTCCCTGTGGCCCCGCCCACTTACTCCAGCAGCGGATGGGGGCTGGGGGAATGAGTCTGCCTAGGCTTCGAAGTCTCCTGGCTTCTAGTGGTGCTGCTCCCCATCTTGGGTCATTGAGTTGTTGCTGTGTCCCCCAGCAGCCCTTGGTCATTGCTGTATGCGTTCTCTGCTCCTGCCAAGCACCCTGTTATCTGAACGTGCCTGGGGGTTTCTGCCTCCCTTAACTGTGTTCCCTCTCCTGCTGTGCGCTGGCTCTCCACCCCATGGATTTCTGTACCTCCTTCAGGCTTCCTGCCTCGCAGTGATTTATCCCCCTGGCTTCTGAACACTACCTTGATATCAGATACTCCCAGGAGATGGTGTGAAAGTTCTCTTCCTAACTAGCTTGGAGATTCTTAGTGTGAGGCATTTGTGTCCCCAGGGCTCTGCCCAGTGCCTGGCACACTGGCTCTGATGAAATCGTTTGTTAGGAAAGGTACACTCCGTTAATACCAAATGAAGATTCTCATCCCCCAATATCCCTAATTTCCACTGAAGGCATGTTTTAGACTGGCCTTGCTCTGGTTCCTGATCCCATCCCAGCCTTGGTCACCGTGATCTGGCACTACCCACTTGCTTTAAAAAGCTACTCTTACCTCTCAGTGTAATGAAACTCTTTAAAAAAAAAAACCAAACAAACTTTATTTTTGGGGTGCCTGGGTCGCTCAGTTGGTTAAGCATCTGATTCTTGATTTGGGGTCATGATCTCAGGGTTGTGGGACTGAGTCCTGCGTCAGGCTCTGCACCGGGTGTGCAGGCTGCTGAGGATTCTCTCTCTGCCCCTCCTCCCCCAGGTGCTTGCTCAAGCGCGTGGGGTCTCTCCCCCCCCCAAAAAAAAACAAAAACAAAAACTTTAAGTAATCTCCACACCCAACGTAGGGCATAACCCCAAGATCAACCCCAAGATCAAGTGTCACACGCTCTACCAACTGAGACAGCCAGGTGCCCCAGGGTTACAAATCTTACAATCAGCGCCTGGCCCAAAGTGCCTCAGACCCTCTCCTGGTTGGTAAAAGATTGGAGAGTGTGTCATCCTGGTCTAGAGAGTTGGGGCCATTTGCCATGATTTCCTGGTTCTCCCCCACCTTGAGTCTATGGACTATTTTTCTGTCTGCTCACTGTCTGGAAGTTTCCTGTAATTCATTCCCAGTGGCTTGGTTTTCTCTGCCTGGAGCTTAGTATCCTTTTTATGCTTGGCGAGTTGACTGTGTCCTCCACTTTCTGGTTTTTTGTTTTGTTTTTTTTCAATTAGAGAACTACAGAGAAGCATGAAGAGTAACATAACAAATACCCATGTATTTCCACCCAAGTTAAATAAATGGTGACATTTAGCTATCATTTCAAGTTTTCTCAACCAAGGAAAACTGCAGATCAGTTGGAAGCCCATCTTGTTCCTTTCCCAGACACCTTCCCTACCTTCCCTAGAGGCAGCCACTCCAGTGAATTCAGTGGGTAGCCCTCCAGTTTGTTTTTATACCTTGTGTTATGCAAAATATAGTAGCGTTTTGCGTTTTTAGATCTTTTAAGTGATGTATCACATGAATGTAACTTGCTCTCTTCGCTGTCTTGGTTCTGAGATCTAGTCATGTTGATACCATGCCCAGCACTGTCCTAAGCACTTCGAAACAGCATGAATAAAGCAAATTCCTTTCCTCGCAGAATTTTCATTCCATGAGGTGTTGTGGGGGAGGCATCTGTGGACCACAATTTATTTAGCCCTTTCCTGACCGGTGCGCATCGATTCGCTCTGACAGACAAGGCCCCAGAGGACAGCTCTGTGTGTCTCCTGGTACGCAGGGACAGTGCATGTGGTGTGCAAACTTTTCTCAAAGGGCCAGATGGCACGTTTTTTAGGCTCGTGAGCCATATGGTCTGTCACAACTATTTCAGTTCTGCCCTTCTTGAAAGTGGCTATAAACAATATAGAAACAAATTATTTAAGAACACTAGGGCTTGAATTTCATACGATGTTTACATGTTAGGAAATATCCTTTTGATTTTTTTCCCCCAGCCACTTAAAAATATAAACCAATTCTTGACACGATGTGTCCATATCTTGGCTCCCAGGCTGAGTTTGCAACAAATGAGTTCCCCAGAGCCCTCCAAGAGATGCTCCGAGTGCAGTACCAGATGAAAACAGGAAGCGTGAGGGGAAGTCGCGGGCCAGTTCTGGCCATTGAGAAACACCTGGGAAAGGCTTCAGGAAGCTGGAAGGCGGATTGACAGCCAGGGGTCTCCGCAGCCAGGTCCTTTGCCAGAAGATCGTTCTGGCCTAGCTCAGCCTGTGCAACACGGCCAGCGACAACCCCTGGCTCTCTACCTGGTCTTTATCGTCCCGTGCGTAGGGCTGAAGTGTGCATCGAGCCCTCCCCCGAGCCGAAGAGCTATCTGAACTGGAAGGTAGTGTAATGGGGACAGCGCGGGCTTGGGAACCCTGACTGTCCTGCCTGACTCAGCCACTGACTCCTTCCGTGACCTGAGGCAAGACCCTTCACCTCGCTGACGTGCCCCTTGTCTCTAATGGGAATAATCCACGTCCTTCCGCTCGGTTTGGAGGATGCATGACGGAAGGGTGATGGAAGGTGCCTGACACACAAGAGGTCTCCAATTACTGCAGCCAGCACTTGGCTTCTCTCCCTGTGGAATAGAGGCCAGACCGCTTTCCGGGACACACAGCTCACTTCCCCTGGAAGCAGCCCGCTCCATCTAACACGTCTGACCACTGGAAAGCTCTTTCTTTTCTTTTTTTTTTTTTAAGATTTTATTTATTCATTTGACACAGAGAGAGAGATTACAAGTAGGCAGAGAGGCAGGCAGAGAGAGAGGAGAGAGGAGGAAGCAGGCTCCCCGCTGAGCAGAGAGCCCGATGTGGGCCTCGATCCCAGGACCCTGGGATCATGACCTGAGCCGAAGGCAGCGGCTTTAACCCACTGAGCTCTTTCTTTCCTTGAGCTAAAAACTCTCTGGCTGCGGCTTGCACTCCCAGTCCTACTTCCCGCCCTTGAGACCAGGCACCAACCCCCTCCTTCGCGTCCCCAGTCAGAACAGCCCGTTTTCTTCAAACTGGTATCCTGAGTCCTCTCGCCATCCTGGACACCCTCGTTAGAATTAACGTATTTTCTCAACCAAACATCCTACGCACTTGGACTGTAGATGAAGAGAAGAGTCTGGGTCTAGGTCCGCCTGGGTCTAGGTTTGGCTGAGGAAGGCCAAACACTGATGAAGAGATTCGATGGTTAAGGGGCACAGGGGTGGATAAGTCGGTTGAGCATCCAACTCGATTTGGGCTCCGGCCCTGATCTCAGGGTGGTGGAATCAGGTCCTGCATCGGCTCCGCGCTCGCAGGGAGTCTGCCTGGGACTCTGCCCTTCCCCCTAAAATAAGTAAATCTTTAAAAAAAAGAGCTGAAGACTGCAGCACCAGGGCAGACCTTGGTTCTGCTATTTGAGCAACTTACTTAACCTCTTTGAGGTCAGATTCATCTTCTGTAAAACGGGAAATGGTTCCAGTACCTTCCTCATAGACTCATTGAAAGTCATACACTGGATAATGTATGGAGAGTGCTCAGCACGATGTCTGGAGCCGGCGGAGTCCTCTGGAGGTTCCTTGGGGGAGGGTGAAGGGACATGTTTGTGAAAATGAATCTCCTGCCCTCCGCAGTTCTAAATCCTGCAGAGCTGGCCGCAGAGCTGGCCTCAGTCGGGGCATGGTGGCCAGCCTGCGTGCGGTGGAGTGCCGGCCCCCACCATGCCACCTGGTGGGACAGGGGACCGGAGGCAGGATGAGAACTATCCGCAGGTGAAGCCCCTGCCAGCTGTGGCCACCAGGGGGCACCCCCGCCCCAGAGATGGCCTCACCCAGGCAGACACACCCACTCCTTATCAAAAGGTGTCTGTTCCCTGGCTGGTGCTGAGGAAAATTGGGACAGAAAGTGACAGCCCTGGGTGTGGTCGGTCGGACTGTTAGGCAGGCCGGGTGGCCTGTAGGAAACCCTCAAGCCTGAGGCGAAGGCCCAGGCTGTAACTCTGAGACCGAGTCTGCTAACCATGACCTTGGTTGGGCAAGGCACTTCCCTCTTTGGCCAGGGTTCTCGGGGTGTAGACCAGACTCCAAGACTCTCATGGTTCTAGGATTTGAGGCTGGGGCAGTTTCTCCTTTCTCACCCCCAGTCCTTCTCCACCTCAGGGCCGCACACACTCTGGCAGGCGGCGAACCTGGCCAGGAAAGCCACGGGTCACTGACCCTCCCCCAGCTCCAAAGCGCTGGGACATCACTGGAGGGAGGGGGAACCCCGGGAGGAGGAGGAAGGGCAAGGTCAGGTGAACCAAGAGACCCAGAGCCTCAAGGGTCTTGCTTCATTTGGGACAGACATCCGGCTTCCTCTGGTTTCTGCCAGGATTCCGGGGGCTTAAAGGAATGAGTCACGGGGGGGATTGGGGAGTTCCCAGCTAATCAGTCCAGGACAGGAACCTGATGCCCATCAAAGTGTGGGGTGGAGACAGGAGGCAAGACCCCAGTGTCCCTATCTCAGGCCCCTGGCCCCTCAGGAGGGGGCTCGGGAAGGCAGCCTCTGGGAGTTTGGGGGGTAGAAATGGGGGCAACTAGCGTCTTCCCTCTCCGGATCTGGGGTCCAGGGAGCAGGTAGTTTGGGAGTCCCGAGGGGGAGCGCAAGGAGGCTGCTCCCACTGATCGCCCTGGGGAGGGAGTGAGGGAGGGGCCGCCTGGAGGCCTGCCTCCTACCGGGTCAGTCTGACCAGCCTCCAGCCTCCAGGCTTGGCTTCTATCAGTGGCTCAGCCTTAGTTCAGCGGTTCCGATCAAACACCCTGGGGCAATTGCAGGCCTGGGTGGGGTTGAGGGGAGGAAGAGAGTTTGAGGGGACCAGACGTCAAAGGAGGATCAGGGATTCCACAATTTCACAAAACTTTGGCAAACAGCTTCTTGTCCCAGCACCCCCCGCATTGTCCTGGACACCAAATTTGCATAAATCCTGGGAAATTATTACTAAGCCTCAGTCAGTCGTGGCACCAGGTAATTTCCTCCCCCCGGGGCCTCATGGGCTCCCATATAAAGGCACCGTGGAGCTGGTCCCTGCCAGAGCCCCGAGCCTGCAGACCCACCCAGACCTTCGGCTAAGCCCGCTGCCCAGAGCCCCATGAAGCTGACGGGTGAGTGTCCCAGCCCACGGGGAGGGAGGCTGGAGTGGCAGAGGGCCTGGGGGCCCCACATGGGAGCAGGGCGCCTGTCTCCTGAGCCCCCGTCTGCTCTCAGCCCTGCAGCTGCTGCTGTGGTACGAGGCACTCTGGCTGGTGCGGGCAGCCAGCCCCCTGGGCCCTACCAGCTCCCTGCCCCAGAGCTTCCTGCTCAAGAGCCTGGAGCAAATGAGGAAGGTGCAGGCTGATGGCGCCGTGCTGCAGGAGAGGCTGGTGAGCGAGAGGCACCGAGGGGGATGCTGGGAGGGGCGGTGGAGGAAAGAAGACCCAGAGGGCAGAGCAGCAGGGAGGGAGGAAGGGGTAAGGGCCGAAGGAAGGGGAAGGGAATGGTGAGAAGACATCATCTGGGACGGGCGCGGGGGAGGAGAGACCCCGGGGGTGAAGGGGAAGAGGAAGAGAATCAGGACAGGAGGAGCCAGGGAAGGCCGGCTGGGAACTGGGGGAAGCCAGGGTCTCGGGGTCAGTGCCCAATGGCCCAGATCCCGGATTGCCGTGGAGGGCAGAATGGGGCTGAGCAGCCTGGCAGGACTGGGAGGGAGGGGAAGACCTCGGAGAAACCAGGAGGCCTTGGGAAAGAGTAGCCAGCCCCATCAGGTCCCCCTCACTCAGCATCCTTCCTGTCCCCAGTGCGCCACCCACAAGCTGTGCCACCCCGAGGAGCTGGTGCTGCTTGGACACGCCCTGGGCATCCCCCAGCCTCCCCTGGGCAGCTGCTCCAGGCAGGCCCTGCAGCTGGTGAGTTTCTGGAGGGGCCGAGGGAGCGGAAGGGAGGGAAGAACAGTCTGGAAGTCTCTCTGGACCTCCTGGCTTTGAAAGGAGGGCCCCGGGCGGCACCCCCTAACTGCGCCACTCTGATCCCCAGACGGGCTGCCTGCGTCAACTCCACGGGGGCCTCGTCCTCTACCAGGGCCTCCTGCAGGCTCTGACAGGGCTACCCCCAGAGCTCGCCGCTACCTTGGACACGCTGCAGCTGGATGTCGGCGACTTCGCCATCAACCTCTGGCGGCAGGTGAGCCTCACTAGGAGCCGCAGTTGTTAGGGGCCTGGACTGAGCTGGTCCCCAAAGATCAGGCTGCAAGCCTGGGGATCCCAGGTCTTTAGGGCCAGGGAGGGAGACTTCTCAGGGCAGGAGCTCCCACTCCATCCCAGGCTCCTCTTGCTGCCGGTCCTTCCCCACGCTCCCTAGACACTCCCTAGAGGAGGGCGGGAGCCAGACCCTGACGCAGACCTGGGTTCAAGGCCAGGCCCCACCATTAACCCTTTAACCATGTGGTTTGCTCTTGCACGGCCTGGCAGCCCTTCGCGTTTCCTTACATACGCCCGTACCCCTTACTCAGCTGATCTCCTCTCTCCCCCGACAGATGGAGGAGCTGGGGGTGGCCCCGGCAGTGCCTCCCACCCAGGGCGCCAGCCCAGCCTTCACCTCGGCCTTCCAGCGCAGGGCCGGAGCAGTCCTGGTGGCCTCCAACCTGCAGAGCTTCCTGGAGCTGGCCTACCGTGCTCTCCGCTCCTTCGCCAAACCCTGAGCAAAACCCTCCCCAACCAGTGTATTTATCTTTATTTAATATTTATGCTTATTTAAATCCAATATTTAAAGACAAGGAAGAGCAGGAAGGAGCCCTGGACTCTCAGGTCCTCCCTGCCGTCTCCAAGTTCCATTCTCCTGCTTGTAGCAGGGAGAAAACCCCCTGTCTTCCTGTCCCCTGGACTGGGAGGTAGCTAGGTAAATACCACGTATTGACTCCTGTGACTGCTCCCTGGCCTGGCTCCGTGGTGGGCACTGGGAAGAACCCCAGTGAACTCCTTACCCCAAGGGTACCCACCTCGAGGCCCCTGGGAGCATCGGGAAGTCTCCCAAGTGGGAGACAAGACAACCCTGTTTAATATTTAAACAGCAGTGTCCCCCTCCTGGGTCCCCCCTCGCTCTGGCCTCACCAGCTTGGCTTGTGCGTGCCTGGTGCGCCAGGTCTTGCCTCTCCTTCTCGTCCCCTTCCCCACCGGCACTAGGCCCGGTGGGACGCAGCCAGAGCAGGGAGGTTTGACCCTGGGGTCCCAGGAAATTTGCTGGGGAATCTAGTTTTTAAGGTGTTTTCGGTAATATTTTGACTTCCCATATGGGAGCCTGGGCATCGCTGACGTTCCTCATCTTTCCGGATGCCCTAGAGTGACAATGACAGGCTCCTGACACCTGCCCCACCCTCACCAGGTCAGGATTCTGACCCTTCAAGGGCTGGGCAGAGGTTCACGTATTGGCCTCGTGGCGGGGAGGGGAAGATATGGGGGGGTTATGTGACCGGGTATGTGAGAGGAATGCTCAGCTCTTCACCCTCCACCTCTGCCCCCACTTTCTCACTGTAACCAAACTCTGATAATAAAATATTGTTTGTCTCCAGTAAATGTCTTTCCTCCTTCTTGCGTCCAGCTGGTGCCCAGCCAGGGGTGGGGGAGCGGGGAGTCGAATGGTGAACGAGGCCAGAGGGAGGGAAAGAGGAGGTGCAGGGAGGGAGGGGGCAGTCCTCTAGCTCATCAGCACTCACGCCCTCAGCACGGATCTCTCTTGTACCGACTCTGTGCAGGCACTGGGCTAAGTGCCCGGGACGCCGCAGTGGACGGGGCAGGCGAAGTCCCTGGCCTCATGGAGACGCAGTCTAGCGGGAAGACGGAAGGCAGATGGGCCACCAAACTGGGAGAGGAGAACGTGGGGTTGGGGGCAGGGGGTGTCTTAACAGTCCAGATGCAGACACTGAAGCAAGAAGGATTTAATGTCTGCCATCTCCCATAAACTCCGGCCCAGCCGCACTCACAGTTGCCCACAGAGATAGAAGAAGTCCCCTTTACAGACCAGGAGCTGAGTTCAAGGTGCCAACTTGGGTCAGAACTCAAATTCCTGGTCCTGCACTTCTCTCCCTCAAGCTCTGCCTCTGATCCGGGGGGGAGCAGCCTCAGGCCAGCTGCTGCTCTCCCGCTGGTCTCAGCCCTCGGCCGCTGAGCCTGAGCTCCCAGGGCGGGAGGGCAGGTGAGGGTGTGAGAGTGAAGAAGAGCACGGAGGGGCTGTTTCACACCGCGGCCCGAAGCACGCCTCTCCACGTCCTCAGCCGAAGGTGCATCTGCGGCTCCGGTGTGCCTCCACCAGACCCGGGAAAGTCCAGACGGCCGGCCAGCCCCCAGTCCCACATCTCAAGGCTTCCCCTGGGCCCCTCAGACACCTCCCACTTCCCCTCTCCATCTGGCTCCTTAGAAAGGAAGGTCTGGCTGAGCGGGGCCAGAAGCCCCAGCTGTGTGGCTCAGAGCCACCCCCCACCCCACCCCCCTGCTTGGTCCTGAAGAAACTGGGGCTTGGAGATGTGTGGAGAAGACAAGCAAGGGTTAAACAAATCCTGCCCCTCATCGCCCAGTCCTCCTCTGGAGACAGATCAGATCCGGGCCAGTCAGACTCTGGGTGGGGTCGGGTCTAGTGGGAGGGCGTCGGAAGGACAGGACACCCTACCCCAGCACCAGTGGGGCCTTTCGCCAAAACCTCTCCCTTCTCAGAGTTAAGTCTGACTTTGGGGTGTGGGGGTAGGCGGCGCACGCGTGTTGACCCCTTATCGCCCAGTGCAGATCCGAGGAAGGGAAGCGCTGCCCCGGCTGAGTGGACAGACACGGGAACCTGAGCCCAGCCCTCCTCGGCCACAGGACTGAGCCTCTTCCTGGGCCACAGGACACGGGATTCCAAAGAGGAGATGTTCCCTGCCTCGGACTCGGCCACTGGCACCACTTGCGACTCACACACGGACCCACAGAGATCTTTATTTACAAATGAGCTGAGGGAAACTTCCCTCATGTGTTACAAAAATATAAATATACACACTCGGCACCTGCAAAGTTCCCAGAAGTACATCTACTGTTGGAAGGGGGAGGCAGGCAAGGCAGGGGTGCGGGGTGCTGAGGGCCTCGGGCTAAGAGCCAGGCTGCGCACAGTCCTTACGTGCTGGCAGCAGGCAGAGGAAGTTATGAAAGAAACTGGGAGACATCTTAGAGGTCAGATGTCAGAATGGGGGGATGATCTAGAAATGATATAGGGCTCTTACATCATGTGGATATGAGCAATGCTGTCTCATCTTTCCTCCTTGTTCCCTTGTGAGGCACCTGGGGCTGCGGTCCTCCCACACGGCCCCTGCGGCCACCCCCAGCCTGTCAGAGTGCAGCAATGGCCTTGGCAGCCACCTGGCGGCCCAGGGACAGGCTGAGGTCCGTGATGGCCAGAACCACCTTGGGGCTGGACATGGCTGACACCTTCACCAGTTCTGATACCTGCCACAGACAGACAAATGCCGCTCGCCGGGGCGGTCTGGTGGTGGCCACCAGGTCCCGGGAGGAAGGAGGCCCTCCTACTGTGAGGGCCGCCCCTGTAGCCCAGGCCCCGCTAAGACCAGCTGCCCCCACCTGAGCGGGAAGATGGGGTGAAGCACTCACGGTGGCGAAGGGCATGAACTGCAGGATGCTGCCTCGGCTGCCCTGCTCCAGGCAGTCCACACACTCCTCCATGAACCACTGCACAAACTGAGTGTGCGGGCCGGCGGTCCGTGAGCCCAGGATAGACGAGATGAGCAGGAACAGGTTGGCTGCGCAGAACGGGGGGAGAGGGAGCACTCCGTGAGAAGGATCTGGGAAGACGTTAGGCTGGGAGGTGGTGGCTCCGAAAAGCAAAAAGAAAAAAGTGCTCAGAGTGCCCCCCAAATGGGGCAGGGCCGTCAAACAGAGGAAGTGTGAAAGGAAGGTGGGGGAGGGAAGGGACCCAATGAGGGCCTAGGGGCGACAGGAGAGCCAGCGGCTGGAGAGATGGAGGAACGAGGTGGGGACACTAACAGGGGTGAAGGGGCACCAGGAGGCCCCCCTCAAGTTGGCAAGGCCTCAGCACCCCCACCCCCTGGGCCAAAGGGCGGTGGGAGGACTCACCCAGCACTCGGTTCAGCGGGTCTCTCATGTTAACCGTGTGCAGCTGGGAGGCTGACAGGGAGCTGCTCATGGAGCGGTCGGCTGTGGGGCCAAGTGGAGGGAGCCTGAGGCAAAGGCCCCCTACCTTCAACACCCCCCCTCCCAGGGGACAACCTCACCCAACAGGTGTGGAGGGCCTGGCCAGGGAAGTTCCCGGATTCAGAGTCACAGAGGGGCTCCAAATACAGAGATCTCAGAGGGAGATGAGAGAGAACATTTGGTGAGCACTGCCAGGCACCAATCTGTGGGCTACACACGGATCAGGCCACATAAACCTCACACCCCGACTTCACAGACAAAGAAACGGAGACTCAGATTTACTGAGTAACCCGCCAAAGGTCATAAGGTTTGTGGGTGGCACACATAGCATCTCTCCTCTACTCAACTGCACGGTTGGCGCCTTAATGCCTAAAAGGCCTTAGAGAAACATCTAGACTCAAGAGAAATTTCTGGAAACGGGAAAAATTAAATGCCACACAAGAAGCCCTTGGCAGCGAGAGGTAATGACAGCAAGGGGAGCTGGAGGGGGAATGGTGCTCTTCAAGCAGGAAGAGTGGGGAGCAGCCCCAGCCTCAGGGCCTGTTTCGGGGCCCAGAGCTGGTGAGTCAATGGCACGGACTGTGCCTGAGGTAGTAGACTCACTTGTGGTGAGTAGAGGGGAGGGAAGGGACAGTGGTGTGTCCGGGGCTGGGCTGGGGTGTGGACAGAAGAGCTTCAGTCTCTGGGGAGAGGTCCCCAGCAGCCTCTCTGGTCTCTCCGCAGGTAGAAAACAGAGCAGCAGTGGGTAGCAGAATGGGCCAAACTCCCACCACACTCTCTCTGACCAGCAAAGACGCCGGCGGCCGGGCTCTACACCAAGCAGCTCTCCCAGGCAGGAGTGAGTTCCCAGGAAAGGAGGAGCCCCCCCAGCCCAGTCTGCACGCTCACTGGGACTCGAAAGGATGTTGGCATCTTCCTCGTTGGAGCTCAGCAGGCGCATCAGCTTTGAGGGCTGCATGTCATCCAAGGGGAAGAGACTGATATAATCCTGGAGGGTGAGAGAGTCACTATTACTCACGACTGAGCTCCCAAGTCTCCCGTTATCAGGGAAGAGAACTGGAGCTCAGACAGGAGAGAGGAGTCGTCAGCTCCCCACAGGCCTCAGCCGGCATCTCCAGCAGGGCCAGCTTCCCTCACCCGCCCCACAACCCTAGTGAGAGACCCCCCGGCACAGTCACCCCTGGAGGCGCTCGGCCAGCTGAGCCCCGATGCAGTGGCCCAGGGGCAGGGCCGGTGCCTGGGAAGGTGCCTCTGACCCCAAAAGGCTCAGTAAATGTCTGCTGAGCACATGAACAAGTGAACAGAGGAGGGGTCCCCTACCTCGATGTCTTCACGGTGTCTCTTCTTTTGGCGGGAGGACGCCTGTCCCTTATGGGAGGAATAGGAACTCAGGGCACACCAGACGGCTAGCCTGGCAAAGGGTTCCGGGGAAAGAGGGTAAAGTCAGAGGACCCGGAGAGGCTTTCTGTGGCAGTGCTGATCAGGCCGCGGCTGACAGGGCGTCCCCACAGCCCAGCCTCCCCAGGCGGCCTGAGGTGAGGGGCGGCCGCCCTGCGCCGTGGGGACCTAAGGCTCCGCGAGAATCCTACTTGGCCAGAGCAGTGCCGGGGGGGTCCATGAGGCTGTGCCACTTGGAGGAATCGGTGAGCAGCCCCGGCAGGATGTGGCCCAGCAGGACCAGGGTCACTTGCTGCATGTCCAGACAGAAGATGGAGTAGAGCAGCTCCACCGCCCGCAGCGTGTGCTCCTTCCGCGTCTCCTTCAGCAGCTCCTGGACGGGCAGGGCAGGGCGACTCAGGAGCTGAGGGCTCCCAACATGGGCTTCCTGGGAGGGCCCATGGGGGAGGGCACACGGGGGAAGCCCCCGTGTGGCTCCATCCCTCGCTCCGCACCAGCCTCTGGCCAGCACCCCCGGAGGAGGCAGCGCCCCTCAGCCCAGGAGCCCCAAGATCGAGCCCCGCGGCCCAGGCTGGGGGTATTTTCTCAGCTGTCTCCCTGAGTCTGAGGAGACCCGCTGCCCCAGCCTGGGTCCGGGTGGGGGTCTGGCCCCCAGGTACCTTAATCAGGTTGTTGCAGAACCAGTAGACGCCTCCCATGTGCAGCAGGGTGTCAAAGATGTGGATGGAGCGGCTGTCCACCCACCCCTTCTCCAGCACCTTGGCGAATATGTCCGTCAGCACCTCCTTGATGGGTCGCTTGGGGGGCAGCAGGTTCCAGTAGGGCATCGTGTCCACACCCGTGGACGGGAACTTGATCTGGGTGGCCGTCTGCTGCAGCACGTCAGCACACATGTGCTCCAGGATCGAGCTCATGATCACCACCCTGGGGGACGGGGGGAGGACCGGGCGTTCGGGTTCAGGCCACACCAGGTTCAAGAGTGCAGCAAACACCCAGGCCGGACTTTTCCTAGGACTCGAGTTACGGAAATATTCCTGGGGAATTAACCCCATTCTTCGCTGAGGGAGGAGACAAGAGGAAGTGACAAGCCCCCAGCAGACCCGACTCTACCGGTCCTGGGTCCTGCTTCCGGCAGGCCTCTCACCTGGGGGCACAAAGCCTAAGGTGGGGGAGCAGTTTGCTCTCCTCCCCCAGGTTATTCCAGTGACATATGCGTATTTTCTCTCTGTCTCCAACTTCCCCCATCCCCCAAACCTGAGCCCTGCCAATCCCTGGACATAAATAAATATAATCACTTCCCTCTGGGCTGAGTGCTGGGGGGGTCCCCGCCCAGCTCTGGCCTCTTCCCAAAGTAAACTGTTACTTCCAGGACAGGGGCCCACGGGCTGCCCCACAAGACTCTTCCCGGCCTTTGGTAGCTGGGCAAGTAGCAGCGTATATCCAGGAATTTTCTCATGAACAGTCTGACTGAGTTAGCACTCAGACCCGGGTGTGAGCGCTCACTGTTTCTGGAACACTGGGTGGCTCTGGGAAAGCTGCTGCGACTTTCAGCGCCGCTTTTTCCACCTGCACGATGTACCCACAGATTTTCCACTACTCCTCACGCAGGGAGGAGTCAGGGTGCTTCGCATGGATTCTGTCAGAGCCAACCCTCCATTACTTGTGGGAGGAAATGGGGGAGAGGGGAGAGAGAAGGAGGTGAGGAAAAAGGTGACAACCTCACAGACCCCTCCAACCACATCTTCGCATGATGTTCCCACTTCTTCCCTCCAAGGCACCTCGACGGCTACCCGGTACGTCCTCTCGCCTAGCTCGCCGCGTGCCCACTGCATCGCAGTGCTATTCAGAGCAGCCGACAGGAGAAACCACCCAAGTGTCCATCCACCAACGAATGGATAATGTGGCGCACATACACAATGGAATATTAATCTGAAGGGGATTCTGACCCAGGCTACGGCATGGATGAACCTTGGGAACAGTGTGCGAAGTGAAACACGCACAGAGAAAGACAAACACTATAGGATTCCACTTACGTGGGGTCCCTAAAGCTGTCAAATTCACAGAAACAGAAAGTAGAATGGTGGTTACCAGAAGCCAAGGGAGGGAAGAACGGGTGAGTTGTTACTTAATGGATACAAAGTCTCAGATTTACAAGATGAAAAGGTTCTGGAGATCTGTTTCACAACAAAGGGAATACCTCACACTGCTCAACTATACGCTGAACTAAGACAGAAAATGCTACGTTATGTATTTTTTTTTACCAGAATTTAAAAAAGCAAGTTAATGGATGGGAGAACGAACCAACACCACTGAACTCAACACAGATGAAGTTACCAGAGAAGTCCTCCAAGCCTCTGAAAATGTCACAAAAGAGAGGCATGTAGGATGACGAGGACGGGTAGGCCCCAGGTTCACAGTTCTACGGACGGGCCCCAGTGCCTAGACTGTGCCGCAGCTAAGACAACCACTCTGTTCTTCCGGTAAGCGAGCTCTCCAGAACTTGGGCTCTTTGAAGACCAGAATCATAGTGATTCGGGGTCTGTGTTTCTGGGACACAGCAGGTGCTGGGTCACAAACACTCCTGGCACGGAGACACACACTCAGTGTTGCCGAGTCAGTGCGTGAACACGGAAATAAGAATGCGAGTAAGTGAGTGAGCAGCGGGTTTGGGAAGAGGCAGGTTAAGAGAAGAGGGGGACGCTGGTTACTGGAGGTGCTGCCTTCTCACGACAGGCCGACAGCGTTCCAGGAGGGACAGCGTGATGGGCGACTGACCTCTCATTGTAGAACTGCAGAGTGTTCTCACTGTACAGCGGCCCCGCCAGCTGGCGGATCATCTGCAGCGACTTCTCGCGCTCATCCAGCCCCAGCATCCGCACGTGGGCCACAAGCCAAGCCACAGCACACACGGCCAGACTGCACACCTTCCCCTTGATGTTATCTGTGATTTTCTGGGGGAGGGGAAAGGGTGACTGAGGCCACTATCGCCCCCTCCCTGACCATCACTTTCCCCAGCCTCCGTAGGCAGCTAAGTTTAGCAGATGGAGTCCTGGACCGCATCCCCCACCTCTTCTCACCACAAATATGCTTTTCCCAAAGTGAAGTTACCTGGGTGGGAGGGAGTAGCTAAGCCTATGGTTATAAGAAGATCAACATCCAAGCATGAACTCCTGGATTTAAAGGTCTTCTCGTTCTTATAAAGTGTAACAAGCTATCAAACACTGCCTCTGTGTCTCAGGGAAGAGAGAAGGCTATTGGAAAGGTTGGGCTACCTGGATGGACTCGAAGGCCAGTACCCCATTCTCCCAGGCATTGAGGATCTCCAAGATGGCCGCTGAAATGCTGAGACAGGCTTCGTGCCACTTCATCTGCCTACAAGGGGGTGGGGTGGGAGAGAAATCACCACGGGGGAGTGTGCGATGGGCTGAGGGAGAGGGTCTTGGCCTGCCCCCACCGCCACCCTCGGAGTGGACACCCGGCCACTGACACCAGCTTCATCTCCGAGGAGTTGTTGAGCAAGGCCACCAAGGACTCCACTTTGGTGGAGTCAGGCCAGAAGCAGGGGTGGTCAGGGTTCAGGATTTTGCCCTCCTCAGGCATGCAAGTCTGCATCCAGGTCTCAAAGAAGGGCACCTGTGCTCCTGTGCTCGACTCGGACAGAATCACCTAGGAGAGGAAGGAACCGTCAGCAGCCAGTGCCCTGTGCCTCAGCTTCCTGCCTCAGTGCTTCTACTTTCCAGCATGAAGAACTGAAGACACACTGATCAAAGGGAGAAAGACGGGGGCTATGCTGCCACCTAGTGGTGGGATGTGGCCCTGAAGGATTCGGAGTGTGACCCAGGTAGCACCATGGACCGGTCAGGGGTGGGGGCATCTGCATTCTGCAGCCAGCAAAATTAACTGGCTTGGGAGACCAGGGCAGGGTGGGCGGGGGGGGGGTGTTATTGGTCATTTCCTTCCCCTTCTCCCTGCCCCTAATCCTGGTGCCCCTAACCCTGACGGCTCTCCTCTCACTCACCTCTGAACCATAGGTCTGAGCCACGTGGCACAACATGAGGAAGGAGATGTCGAAGAGCAAGGCGCGAACAGAGGCTGCTTTGGCTACAGAGAACAAGAAGGCTGACCCCATGGCCCCGAATGGGGCCCAGAGCCCTGGTCTCAATCAGGAAGGGATCAGGAGGATTTGCCTCAAGGAAGGTCAGTGACCAAGTGGCTCCTTCAAAGCCCTGAGGCTCAGAATCCTTTTCTTGAGTCTCAATTAGAACATCATCCCTTCCTTGGAATCAAAGACTCCTGATACCCTCCTTCATCCCAGTAGCCAACCAAATCATAAAGGGGGTGGTTTTGGAAGAATCCTTTTCCTAGCATTCCTCTTTCAAGGCTCCCCAAAAACTTCAGTCAGTCACTGCTCAGGGGAGAAAACAGCCTACCCAGGAGGAGCAATGGGCCCTCTGCCCTCCCCTGATCTCTCCCTCCACCACCCCTCCCACAGTGCTGGGTCTGGGGGTGCACAGAGCTGACTTACCGAGCTCTTCATTGCCATGTGTCGTGAATTCATTCAAACTGGGGGAGAAAAAGAGGTCACAGCAAGCAGGGGAAGGGGTCAGGAGGCTATACCTGTCCAGGAAGCAGTCACTAGAGTCTGAATTAGGGGTTAAACTTAAAAAGAACACCACTGCTACACAGAAAAGAACACTTTTGTTTTTAAAAAATTTCTAAGGCAGGGCGCCTGGCTGGCTTGGTCAGTAGAGAATGTGACGCCTGATCTCAGGGCTGTGAGTTCGAGCCCCATGATGGGTGTAGATATTACTTTAAAATCTTTAAAATAAATTTTTTTTCCCAAGGCCCAGAGAATGGCTCACTGGATGGAACAAAGTTCTACATATCAAATTCCAGGTCAAATAAAAAAGTCAACAGTGTTTGAGAGCCCCTTATTAAAAACCAGGCGCACCCAAATCCCTCCACATCCACCATTCAATGCCTCACATTTCATCAAACACCTCCACTTCATGTTCAGCTGCAAAGGAAAGAGGGCTTGACATCCAGAGACCTGGCCCTTCCCCCAGCATCTCCAAGTGGGATGCTCTGGCTTGCCCTGGGCATCTCCAGGGAGACCCAGACCCCAGTGCCTTGCTCCTATTCTGCTACCGTCTCCTTCAGACCTGCCTCCCTAACCCTGGTCAGGGGCTCAGACTTCCTTACTTGATGAATTTCCGGGCAAAGGATTTAAGCTTCCCAGTGGCGGCAGCAGCGGCCAGCAGCAGGTCCAGACTCTTCCCAGACAGCATGTGGCCCAGGACTCCTAGCAGGCCCTCTGGGGACTTGGAGTGGTCTGCATCCATCGTCTGGGAACACGACAGGAAATCAAGTCCTGAAGAACAACTGAAGACCTCCCCAGATACAGCCTAACCACAGCTTTCCTCTCTGCACGTCTCCATTAAATGGCATACCACAACCTACAAATCGATCTACATCTTTCTGATTCCAATCTGGTTTTCCAGATCCTTGCTCTCTGATCCATCCTTCTCAACTAAACTGCCATCGTGGCAGTGAGGGTGGGGAGGGTGAGATTCTCCACTGCTTCTGTGGGAGCAGATGAAAGGCCCTACCACAGGGCCTGCCTTCCAAGTAATGCTCAACAAATGTGAGTTTTCTACGGCAGCTTCCCTTCCTTGCCTGTTTCTCTACTTCCAAAGTAATTATATACAAAAGCCAGAAGACAGAGAGTTCTACGGCCTCGGTTTATTTCTCTGGAAGTAGAGGGGAAAGTGGAAAAAAAGGGAGAGATGACCCTGGAGGCAAGGGAAGGGCACACTCACCTTGAGGATATTTGTGACAGTGGGCTCTGCCCGGAGGATGAGCCCAGGATTGGGCTGGATGTTGGCATTTTCTCCTGATTTCAGCTGGGGTGCGTGCTCCCGGTCTGCTGCGCTGTGGCCAGAAGCCGTGGGCCAAGAGAAGGGAAAAGAAACAGAGATTAGCTCCTGACACGCTCCCTAGTCTGGCCCCAGAAGCAGAGGCCAGGGAAGGTGGGGAGCACAGGAGAACCTCTGGGGTTGGGATGAGGTTTATGAAAGCATATCCACTGTTGCAACTGCTTCAGTTTGTCACTGATCATTACCTCAATTTTGCAAGTTCACTTGAGATTAAAGGAAGATTTAGGATTTTTGCTTTGCTCACAAAGGAGGGTGGGCATTCAAGTGCAGCACCTCAGGGTGAAGAACCCTGGTGGGCAGAAACCAGTGTCTGCTGTTCCTGGTAACCCCAGGCATGGCCCCAGGCACCTGGGCAGGGGGGAAGGCACCAGGTGGTCGACACTGGACACGAGGGAAGGGGAGCAAGCGGCGCCTCGGCCAGCCCAAGGGAGCTCATGCTTACCGCTTGGCCATGAGGTTGGTCACACTGGCTTCAGACAGAAGCCCCTGCTTGCTACATTCTTGGAGTAGGAATTTTGTACAGTCACAGCTGTGAGGGAAAAAGATAATGAGGGGCCGAAGCACACAGCAGGGATTCCTGAGGGGTGGGAACAAAAGGCCCCTGCCTGGTCTCCTCCCTCCTTCAGGACAAAGACAGGCTGCCGCCTCCTGCCCTTGCCAAGGGGAACGAAGCAGGTGCCAGTCCGCCAAGGGCTGTCTAGCACAGAGGAGCAGGGGAAGAGCCCAGAGCACCTTGCAGGAGGAGCAGGGTGACAGGGGAGTCGTACTTGCAGCGCTGGTCAGCTTTGTCCAGCAAGGGTGTGAGCTTTAGCAGGAACTCGAAAGCACAGCTGACATCCTCGGTGAAGTCCTGCGAAGAGCCAGGAGCTGCCATGTGGCTTCTAGGCCCTCTGCTCCACCCACAGCTTGTGACGCGGGCTCACGAGGACACCCCGCTGCATATAAAGCCCGACGAGCCGGTCACGGGCACCACCGGGTTGCAGTGACATGACGGGGCGGAGTGTAGAGGACCACTGCTCTACACCCTGCCCTGGGCACCGGGGGCACCTCCCGTCCCACGTGGCCTGGCCACCTCTATCTGGAGAATGGGTGTGCGTGAGGACACACACGGATGCTCCCGTGCACCCACACTTCCAGCCTGCCCCCGGTGCAAGGACACAAGACTGACCGTTCCCTTGCCCGTTTCTCCCGTGCCCTTGTGGAAACGAGGACTCGCCAACGCCCACAACCCCCATCTCATTTCTCCAACTTACCTTGTCCCCGTGACAGTATTTCTTTAACTTCACCAAAACCTGTGGGATCTAGACGGTGAGGGAAGAGGAGAAACAGGAAGATCAATGTCTTCTCTTTCCCCCAGAACTAAAGGCATCCCCGCCATCTCTCTGCTCCGAGCAGAGGGACAGGAACCCTTTCACCCTGGAAAGGAAAGCACTCTCAGGGCCAAACTAGAAAGCTGGCGGGCATCCACGTGTCTGGTGCCCAATGCCTACAGGACACAGGGACCCCCTCACTTCTGCTGGTTCCACAAGCAAACACCGTAAGCCAAGGGAACCCTGACTCAAGGACTGGGGCCACTTCGCTGGGCTCGTGACTGCCCTGCGCCAGTCTGTCTGATGACGAGACTAAACGGCCCCTGTGTGCTCAGAGATGCCAGGAGCTGGCCACATCGGCTAAATATAGCCCCAGGACTTCCAGAGAAAAGATTCGATAGGAACTCGCGCTGAGGGACCTAGCAGGCTGCGGACGATGCCGGCGGGGAGAAACGAGGGACCAAGATCCCGGGTGTCGCTGCTTTTCCTGAGAACCATTTCTAGACTGTGCGCTCTGTTGCTCCCGTGTCCCAGGTACCTTGAGGAAGGTGAACGCTGTCCACTTGAGCTCCTCCGTACCCTCCGGAGACTCGATGAGCCCCACGAAGCAAGCTTTCCAGATTTCCAGGACAAAAAGTGGGGTGGGAATATGCTGTGGGGTGATCCGAGAGTGAAGCCTAAGAGGGTGCCCATCCCCCTTCATCTTCTGAAGGCCCCAGGGTGGGGGGAAGGCGTGGGCCGGTGAGGCGAGCTCAGAGACCGTGCAGGACAGGTGCTGCCCCACTCCAGGGTGAGGAGCAGGGACGTCACATGAAATGGCAGCACCGTGCATGACAGGGATCCGCTTGCTGCCACCAATCAGGAGAAACCCCCTTTCTCCCAACAAGGACCAGAAGAACCCTCCCCGCAGCCGCATGTGGCCAGCCCACCATGTTGACAGAGCAGCAGCTCGGGGTCACCCACCTGCATGCGCTTCACCATCATCAGCTGTTCCACCAGGGGCTGTGTCTCGCCCGTCAGGTTCATGGTGCCCTCAAGCAGGACCACCGCATGGACCGTGGGGTAGCCAGTCTTGTGCAGCTGCTCCGAGTGCACGGCCAGCATTGTGGGGATGCTGAAGGGAACAGATACACAGGGGACAGTGTAGAGAGCCAGGAAGAGGTGGAGGGCAGGTGAGAGCAGAGGGGTGGAAGCCAGGGGCCATAACTCCCCACTCACACCCAGGGCCTTTCCGCTCTCCTTCTACCCCAACGAGCCTAGAAGCCCAGTACCTCCTAATGAGCGTGCCACACTGCTCAGCCTGGCTCCGGAGCTGGGGGTTGCTGAGACTAGCCAGGATCTCCCCAAGCTTCAAGAGAGAATGCTCAATGGCAGTCCAGGAGGCTGGTGGAGAGGAGGAAATGCAGACCCACGATGGGACACAGAGGAGAGGAAGACACTGGCCCTGAGCTCCTCAACTTTGGCGCCCCTGGGCCCTCAAAACCACATATGGAGGCTTCCCCTAAGGATGACATGGAGGCCAGGGGCCTGAGGGCAGCATGCACTGTTTCTAGAAGGGGGGTGAGCACCAACAGTGAAGGCCCTAGAAACCATCCCCAGAGGCCTGCCTTCTAGGGGATGCACGCAGCCGAACTGAGAGTCTAGGTACGGCCTAACACAGGCAGCGGCAGAGAGAGGCACAGTGGGGTTCCAGTGGCTGGAACAGGAAACTGGCCCCAAACTGCATCAGGAGTGACCAGCCTTGCAAGTGGCCCCACTCTCCATGGCTGTCGAGCTAGATTCCTAACCAGCCTCCTGGGTTCACCCCTGCCTCGCCCTGCCAAGGCCTCTGCTCTCACTGCCCACCCCCTCTGCACGTGCCCCCACCTGGCTCATCGCCACCTCTCAAACTCACTCTCCTCAAGCCTTTGTTCAAGCCCGGATCCTTCGACAACTCCCCCAGCTGGTCCAACCCACTGACCTCTCCTCCTAAATGCTTGAACTCATTGTCTATGCCACATTATTTTGCACTTAATTATGAGTCACTTATCCTAGTTACAACTCCAGAGGGTCAAATGATGAATACTGGCACCAACTAGCCCGTTAACCTCCATGTGGCATGGGGAAAAAAACAAAAAGATAAGACCTGAGATCCATTAAAATTAAGTTCAATATTCATTTACTTTTCAAGCCACTAAACATTTGTCGAGGGCTCAAGATAGGTAAGACACTGTCAACACAGCCCATTTTTATGGAGGGGTCATCTCTCTGGACTTTTTGACAGGCAATAAAACATACTTTGAGAGGTAACAAATATACTAATCCTAATAATAAATTCTCCAAACAGCTCCCAAAGACCTGGGTGTGACCCATTCCAGCATTCTCATTACTGGTGATCTCAAGCCACGACAAGACTGTGGCCTTGGGGCCCACGTCCAGAAACACCAAAGTCTCCCCTCCCACCAGGTGATCTGTCTCCTCTCAGGCTCTGAAGGGTCCCAATATTTCACATCTCATCTGCACTTGAGTCAAGAGGTGAATGATCCAACAGGCCTGACAGCAGATGGGTACCATGTTTAAAGGGCCGTGTTAGGCAACACTCAAACACAAGAGTAACGTGCTTTCAGATGAGTAGTGTGGAGACAAACACAAGGATGGATGGTGTGCTTCTCTCGTCCTCTAATTTCTTCCACGTATATTACATGGTCTTGCTCCCCACTAGCAAGTATGCTTGCTGAGGGCAGGGACCCTGCCACATGCTCCTTTGGTAGCCCCCCACCCCCCACCCCCAGCACCTGGCACAGTGCTGGGCATACAATAATGCTCAGTAAATACCTGTTGGTTGATTGGCTCGGGTGCCACCCTGCCCAAGTCCCTGGGATGTATGCAATGCTTATGGGGAGAAAAAAAAGGAAGTGGGATGATTTCAGATCCTCCTGGAAAGAAGTGGGATGGCATCCTGCCTCTCCCCTCTCAATTAAAGAACCGGCTATGGGAACAGTGGCAGGTGGGGCTCAGGGGAACCAGGGGGACATACAGGCCTCCTCTAGTTTGGCGATGTGGAGCAGAGCCCGGTTCTTGGTGCTGCTGAGGGTCTTCTCCAGGCGCAGCAGGCACATGGCAAGCTGCTTCTCCCCGGCGGCTGGAGTGCCAGATTCCAGCCCCTCTCGGAGCCGCTCCGCAGAGGCTGCAGTGCAGCGCAGCAGCCAGTGGAGGGCGCTGAGAAGGGCCCGGCACAGCCCGATGCACTCCTCAGCTTTGCCATGACAGCTACCAGGAAAGGATGCAAAATCTGTCTTGGCTCCAAAGGCTGAAATATGACCCACACCAACGTTCCCCAGAGTGCCTGGCACACCCCTACTAGGGAAGAGAGCTGGGAAGCTAGCAAAGTCCTAGGGAAGACAGCCCTATCAGCTTCCACCGGACAAGATTTCAAATGAGCCACTCCAAAGAGACAAGGCTTTTTGTCCTAGGGCACTACGGAGAAAAGGACAGGGATGGGTGGGTGCAGATGGGCAAGTGGGAAGAAGAAGTGTGGGACCCCATCAAGCTGGTGTCAGTCTGGGCTAGGAGCTTCTCCCTGACACTAAGATAATGCTGGAAGGTTATGAGCCCTGCCATTACCTCAGTCGGTCACAAAACATGTCCATAATATCCAGCAAAGCCTGGACACACAAGTCCCGGGAAAAGTCATCAAACTGTGGAAAGAACAGCAACAATGCTGCGGAACATCCCAGTCAACCCCAGTCTTGCACACGAGGCAGATGGCATATTCAGGATGCCTGCTCATCTTTCCTCCAACCTCAGGTTTCAGACTCGGCATTCTTTCAGCATCGGAAAGTGGCTCCCAATTGCCAGCCCCCACTTCCCAGGATCCCCCTCTCTCCACTGGAACGCAGCAATGCCAGCTAGAAGCACCATGTGCTGCCCGTCCAGCCTGAGCTCGCGTGATCAGAGCAGTCAGGGTTGGGGGGGGTGGGTCCCATCTGGGACTACCATCTCTCTGCCCCCTGCCCGCCACCTAGCTCGTGAGTGGTTATGGTCATACCTTACTGATAGCTGTGAGGACAGAGGAGTAGGACACCATCTGGAGGGAAAGAAGAAAGACAAAGTTCAGACTAGTGTCATGCAGCTGACAGGATCAAATACTGACACTTATTAAAGTTTCTACAGCTCTCCAAAAACCTCAACCTCTGCAAGAGGCCTTCCTCAACTCACTGAAAGAGAGGCATTGTCCCTATTCCTGCTTGTATCAGAATCACCGTAAATGACATCATCAGCATACACCCACTGAGAAGAAGAGGGTGGGCATTCAAAGGGGCCAAGTTCCATGTTCACATGCCACTCATTGTCCACTATATACAAGGTTCAAATGACCACTAGTAGACAGAAGAATGGACAAGAATGAGGTTATGTTATTTTACTCTTACAAGTTCTATAAAGGGTACTTTTATTTGGACAAGAAATGGAGACGAACAAACATTGCCTGCAATGAACAGGTAGCACCTGGACCTTGAAATAGGTAGGGAATTTCATTCTACACACTCCTACTGATTCTCTAGGACTTACTTTCTTTTTCTTTTTCTTTTTTTTAAGATTGTGTTTATTTATTTGACAGAGAGAGAAAGATTACAAGTAGGCAGAGAGGCAGGCAGAGAGAGGAGGAGGCAGGCTCTCTGCTGAGCAGAGAGCCCAATGCAGGGCTCGATCCCAGGACCCTGAGATCATGACCTAAGCCGAAGGCAGAGGCTTTAACCCACTGAGCCACCCAGGCGCCCCAGGACTTACTTTCTAAGACTCCTCCAGAACACCTTCTCTGATCAACCCCAACCTCCCACCCAAAGCTGAAATTCTTCCCCATGTGCTCCAAGTAATCCCCTTATACTCATCATGATACAGTGGGTGTCTGTTGCCCCCACCAAATTTAGGAGGTCCTTGAGGCCAAGGATGCTTTTACTCAGTGACCACCATGGACTTGCTGAGAATGTTTGTAGAATGAGTAAGGAAAGACACGCCCTGGATCAGCATTTCTCAAAGTAGTTCCAAGGATGCACTGTTTGATAGGGAAGCCATGAGCCACATGTGGCTGTTTAAATTTAAATTAAATAAAATTGAAAACGCAGTTCCTTAGTCAGACTAGCCACATTGCCAATGCTCAACAGGGACCTGTGGCTCGTGGTGACTGGACTGACCAGCACTAGACATGGAGCCTTTCTGTGACTGCAGCAATTTCTATTGTGTGATGGTATTCCAAAGATTCCCCAAAATGTTAAGAAACTTCACACACACACACACACACACATAGCTTTCGTGTGATATGAATTTGAGAAATCGTAAAATAAATATTTTTCTTTACTATAGTGTATCTCTAAATCATAATATGAATGTATACAGTGAGAACCTCTAAGATAAATGGAGACAAAGTAAGCAATACTTTCTAAGCTTATTTGACTAAGGGAAATCCTACCTGAACTGTGAGCTCCCTGGGAACAGAAATAGTGGTGAATTTATCTGTTTCTCTAGAACCTAACCTGGGCCTAGCACATAGTAGGTCTTCAGTAAGTCTTTATTGATTTGGATCGATGAATTCTCAGAACTAGCATTCTGAAAAAACTGTACTTTAAAAATAAATCTTGGGGTGCCTGGGTGGCTTGGTGGGTTAAGCCTCTGCCTTCGGCTCAGGTCATGATCTCAAGGTCCTGGGATTGAGCCCCACATCAGGCTCCCTGCTCAGCAGGGAGCCTGCTTCCCCTTCTCTCTCTGCCTACCCTCTCTGCCTACTTGTGATCTCTCTCTGTCAAAAAAAAATTTTTTTAATATATTAAGAAAAATTAAAAAAATAAATCTTTATTAGTAAAACATACTCATCACAATCTTAAGAACGGAGATGTAGTTCAAAAGAAATAACTAATGTATCCTGAATGAAATTAAAACCTACAGAAAGTCTTCTGTCATATTTTTAAAAAATAGTTACAGCATGCTGATAAAATATGAATACTTTAGAAAGTAGTTACATTTATATACTCAACATCAGTGGCAAAATACACCAAAATAAAAAAGCAGAATACAATGATAGAAACTGTCAGGAAATCACCAGCCTCGTGGGTTGTCTTCCCTAGGGGAATAGAGATTTCCAAAGATTTAAGGAGGAAGTGAAGTCGGCCTCAAGGCCTTAGTATGGTGACTTTCACATGCATGGCAATGCCTTCTGTGTACAATTTCTCCATCATGTGAACAGAGTGCTCTCTGTTCAGACACCTTTAGCTAGTATTCTTGAACAAACAAGAGCAAAACACACAGTGGACTTAAATACACAATTAGTGTTTAGCACCGCTCTCGGCAAGATGTTCTATGAAGCCATAGCTGGTGTCTGATGGTGATCAGAAAGTTGGGAGCCTGCCTGGGCAAGATGACCATAACGTTCCAGGCGAGTGTTTGTTTATTTATAACTGATGTCCCCATAGCAAGAGCTTGGCAGGGAACTGAACCTTGTTGGATACCAACCGGAAGGGGGAGCTGAATGGTCCCACTGAAACTGACCCCAAACTACCGAAGAGAACCGCCCCTTCCCCAATTCTGTATGTTCTGAGGGATGCTGTATGTTCTAATGTATTTACGGTCTCCAAATTCAGAATTTCGTCCTGTAAGTTTGTGCTAACAGTATCAATAAAGCACTGCTACTCTTGAGACCTAAAAACACTTTCCATGCGGCGAACTGTTTGAACTGTTTCTCACAGCAGGATTTAGCCTCTTTCACTCTTAATATATCTATCACCGTAGGAGTTCGCAGCTCCCACCAGCCCCTGAGGTTGGAGCCCCTCGCAGTGGCCCACTGCACACCTGGCTAGCCCAGACTGACCTGGGACTGCTCTCTCCTCTCCTCTTCTCTCGATATTCAACATCCTCAACTACTCCTAAGTGCCCTCCACATGCACAGCACTGGACCAAAGAACTTCTTGATCCTGAAGGAAGAGCAGTGCCTAATTCTGCATAGCACTTTACAAATACTGAGGCTTCTGCATGTACATTTATTTCTGTTACTTCCGCCTTGCTCTCCCTCTTGCCTTCCCATCAGTGTTTACATATCTCGAGATTCTTCTATCTTCCTGCAGACCCCCCATTTCCAATTAACCACCACGCTTTCTCTCCTGCTCTCACAGACGTGCATTCTGTGCACTCGTCTCTACCTCCCTGCCTTCCGTTCACAACTCAGCCCACTCCGGTCACTTGTGTCCTTACCACTGCAGGCATCTCCTTGGGAAGCTCATCAACAAACTGCTTGTGAAACCCCACAGGTACTTCTCAGTTCCGATCTCACGGACCTCTCCACAGCACCCAATACCAGGGAACATCGCATTCTTTGGTCCTCTCCTCCCTTGGCTACTCTCGATACCACTCGCTCTTCTTCCCGCCTCACTGACCTCTTCTTTTCAGACTCTTAGGAGGAATCCTTTTCCTGCGTGTGTTCCCTACATGTGACTGGTTCCTCGGGGATTTGGCTTGGGTCATTTTTTATGCTCACTCTCCCCCCTCTCTGGGCACTCTCGTCCACGCCCACAGCTGCAGTTACCATCTGCAGTTGACAATGCCAAAATCAACAGCACCAGTCTAGGCCTCTTCTAAGTGCTGGACATGTATGTTCAACTGCCTACTGAGTATCTTCTCTTTGATAGCTCTCTCCTTACTTAACAAGTAAAGAACCTTATTTAATAAGGCCACAATCAGGGGCTCCTGGGTGGCTCAGTTGGTTGAGCGTCTGACTCTTGGTTTCAGCTCAGGTCATGATCTCATGAGGTCATGATGAAAGTTTCATCAGGGGACGCCTGGGTGGCTCAGTCCATTAAGCATCTACCTTCTACTCAGATCATGATCCCAGTCCTAGGATCGAGCCCCATGTTGGGCTCCCTGCTTAGCGAGCAGTCCGCTTTTTCCCCGCTCCCTCTGCCCCTCCCCCTGCTCCTCTCTCTCTCTCTCTCTCTCTCTCACTTTCAATCTCTCAAATAAATAAAATCTTTTTAAAAAATAATAAAGTTTCATCAGAACATAGGCATGTCCATTTACTTATATACTATCTATATCTGCTTTCAAACTGTAATGACAGAATAATGGTGACAGAGACCACATGGCCTGCAAAGTGGAAAATATTTACTATCTGATCCTTGGCAAAAAAAGGAAAAAAAAAAAAAAGCCTAGGGTGCAATACTGGCTCAGTAGAAGAGCATGTGACTCTTCATCTCAGGGTCATGAGTTTGAGCCCCAGGATGGTGTAGAGATTACTTAAATAAATAAATAAACTTTAAAAATATACCTATGCCTGGTTAAATGGTCTCCCTGTCTTCTGTCTTACCTCCAACTCATTCTTCAAACTACCACCAGAATGATCTTTCTAAAATCAATCCACAAATTCCCCAAATCCATAAAGTTAAGGAAATCTCCATCAAAATACAATTGGATTTTTAAAAAAGAATTTAGCAAGTTGATTTTAAAATTTGGAAAAGAAAATGCCTGAAAACAGTCAAGAAATTTTTGAAAAATAGAACAACTAAGGGAAGACTTGCCTAACCAGACATCAAACATCCTATAAAGGCATAGTAATAAAACAGTAAATTACTAGTGCAAGCAGAGACAAATATATCAATGAACTAAACTAAAATATCAAGAAACAGACCTTTGTCTGTAAAAGAATTTAGGATATGGACAAATGGCCTATTCAATAAAGGCAGGTGAGCCAACTGTCCATCTATTTGGAAAAATAAATAAATTTGGATCTCTTCCTCATACTACAATAAATTCTAAATGGATGAAACAAAATAAATACAAAAAATAAAAGTGAAGTATTGGCAGAAATTGGAGAAGAACATATTTTGATCCTTGGAGCAGGGAATCCCTTAAGCAATGGAAAGCCATAGAGGAAAAAATAGTTAAATCTGACAACAAAAATATTAAAAGTTTCTGCATGCTAAGAAAATAAAATCGGGGTGCCTGGGTGGCTCAGTAGGTTAAGTGTCTGCCTTCGGCTCAGGTCATGATCCCAGGGTCCTGGGATCCAGCCCCAAGTTAGGCTCCTTTCTCACCAGGGAGCCGGCTTCCCCATCTCCCTCTGCCTGCCGCTCCCCCTGCTTATTTGTGCCCTCTCTTTCTCTCTCTGTCAAATAAATACAATCTTTTTAAAAACAAAAGAAAAAAAAATGAAAACCAAAAAGATAAAAAAAAAGTGATAGAAAATTTTAAACATAAATAATAGATAAGGATGACAAGATCAATTATATTAAGACAGAAATCAGTAAGAAATCACTTTTTGGCATTTTGGTAAAAGTCAGTAAGAATTCTTCTTTGGGGTGATGAAAATGTTCTCAATTGACTGTGGTAGTGGATGCATAACTCTGAAAATACTGCAATTCAGTAAATTGTATACTTTAAATGGGTAAATTGTATAGTGTGTGATTTATATCTCAATAAAGCTTTTACAATAAAAAAACAAACAAAAGAAAAACGGGCAAAATGATATGCGTAAGCAATTCCCAGAGATGTACAGAGAGCCAACAAACATATAAAAAAATGCTCAACATCACGGTTATGGAAATACAAATTATAAAGTGATGTAATTTTTTGCCTTCTGGAAAGGAATTTTAAAAAAGTCTATCCAGCATTGGAAAGGTGTTGGGAAATGCTGTCAAGCACTATGGAGGGGGTGTAAACTAATACCATCCTTTCTAGAGGGCGAATTGCAGGATGTACTACAATTGAATATGGTGGAATTTCTCCCTTCCTTCCCTTCCTTCCTTCTTTTCCTCTTTCTTTCTTTCTTTCTTCTTTTCTTTATTTTTTTTAGAGAGGGAAGGAGGGAGGGGGGAGGGGCAGAGGGAGATGGAGAGAGAATCTTAAGCAGGCTCTATGCCCAGCATGGAGCCTGACTCGGGGCATGATCTCACAAACCTGAGATCATGACCTGGTCCAAAATCGAATCAGATGCTTAACTGACTGAGCCAACCAGGCACCCTGAATATGTGGTAATTCTTTAAACTAGCAATTCCATTTCTAGGTATCCTTACTGAGGAAACATTCCCAGAAGCGCAGCCAAGTATGAAAATGTTCAATGAGGGGTGCCTGGGTAGTTAGGTCGGTTAAATGTCTGACTTTGGCTCAGGTCATGCTCTCAGGATCCTGGGACTGAATCCGAAGTTGGGAATCCCCACTCAGCGGGGAGTCTGTCCCTCTGTCCCTTACCCTGCTCATGCTCTCTCTCTCCCTCCCTCTCTCTCAAATAAGTAAATAAAATCTTCATTATGTTTTATAAAGATTTTATTTATTTATTTGACAGAGAAAGACACAGTGAGAGAGGGAACACAAGCAGGGGAAGTGGGAGAGGGAAAAGCAGGCTCCCCACGGAGCAGGGTGCCAGATGTGGGGCTCCATCCCAGGACCCTGGGATTATGACCTGAGCCGAAGGCAAGCGTGTAAGAACTGAGCCACCCAGGAGCCCCAATAAACAAAATCTTTAAAAAAGAAAGAAAGAGGGCACCTGGGTGGCTCAGTGGGTTAAAGCCTCTGCTTTCGGCTCAGGTCATGATCTCAGCGTCCTGGGATCAAGGCCCGCATCGGGCTCTCTGCTCAGCAGGGAGCCTGCTTCCTCCTCTCCCTGTCTCTCTGCCTGCCTCTCTGCCTACTTGTAATCTCTCTCTGTGTCAAATAAATAAATAAAATCTTAAAAAAAAAAAAAGAAAGAAAGAAAGAAAGAGAGAAAGAAAGATCAATGAAACGAGTATAACAGTAAAAAATTAAAAACCTGTATTACAGTACACAGGGAACATTATGGAACAGTTAAAAAGAATAAGGTAGATGAATATGTGCTCACATGGAAAGCAGACATAAGCTAAGAGGAAAATGAAAGTACAAGAACTACATGCCATCTGAGGGATACTACTCAGCAATTTAAAGAGAATGAACTGATGACATATCTAACCACATAGTTATCTCAAAAACATTTATTTTTTTTAAAGACCTATTTATTTATTTGAAAGAGAGAGAATAAGAGCACAGAGGGGAGGAGCTGAGGGAGAGACAGTCCCAAGCAGACTCCGCACTGAGCACAGAGCCTGACACAGGGCTCGATCTCACAACCCTGAGACCACGACCTGAGCCAAAACCAAGAGTCGGATGCCTAACCAACTATGCCACCCAGGCGCCCCTCAAAGACATTTATGTTAAACAAAACAAGACGGAGTATAGAGTGTTTGCTATATGGTTCCATTTCAGTGAAATCCGAATATAGACAAGACTAATCTATAGTGACAGAAAACATCTTAGTGGTTGCAGGAGGATGGGCTAGAAAGGGGCACAAGAGAACTTTCTGGGAGAATGGAAATGTTCTGTATCTTATTTTGAACATTAATGACATGGGTATACACAATTGCTAAAATGCACTGAATTCATCTTAAGATCTGTGCATTTTGTTACATGTTAAATATCTATACACACACATACATAAATCCTACCACACCACTCCTCCACTTACAACTCTTTAAATGATTAGTCGTCACCCTAGAATGAAGTCCAAACTCCTTAGCATCACCCACAGGCCTCCCTATCTCTCTCTAAACCAGTCTCCTTCTTAAAGTGCTAGCCCAGCAGTTCTCAAAATATGGTCCAGGAACCCCTGGAGTCTATGAAGCTAAAACTATTTTTTAAATACTGCTAAGATGTGATTTGCCTTTTCTATTCTCATTCTCCCACAACAGTATATGGAATGTCCCAGAGGCTCCCTCACATGTGAATCATATAATTAAATGTGTCAACAATTGCAATATCTGTATAACTCAGTAACAGATATTTTCCACATGACCAATTCATGATATTATAAAATCATGCATGAGTAAAAGATCTGTTCAAAGTGCGAGAGACACCAATGGATTTTAATGTAACAGAGTATAAGAAGTTCATTGAGCAGAGCCTGGCTGGCTCAGTCGGTAGAGCATGTGACTCTTGATCTCAGGGTCGTGAGTTCAAGCCCCATGTTGGGTGTAGAGCTGATGTAAAAAATAATTAATTAATTATTAAAAGTTCATTGATGTGGTTTCACATCACCTGTCGAATTTATAGAGTGTCAATGAATATTCAGTTATCTGAAAAGCTTATTAACATTCTCTGCCCTTTTCAAACTAAATATCTGATGTCTGAGGACAGATTTTCTTCAAACAATTCAGCCAAAATAGCCTACTGCAACAATTGAATGCAGAAGCAGATAGGAGAATTCAGCTGTCTTCTATTAAACCATTAAAGAGATTAGCAAAAACGTAAAACAATGCCACTAGCTTTTTTGTTTTGGAAAATATGGTTTTCATTAAAATATTATTTGTATTAACATGTAATATAACAGGCTTTATTTAATAGACTCTACTTTTTGTTACTTTTAAATAAGTTCATAAATATTTTTTAAGTTTCCCAGTTTTCGTTTCTAAAATAATAAATATGGATAAATGTAATACATATAAACAAAAGCTTTGTGGGAGTCTCAATAGTTTTTAAGAACATAAAAGGATCCTGAGACCAAAACTACTGCTCTAGCCATACAAATTACTTTCAGTTCCTAAACATGTGATTTTTGCCTCCCAGACTTTACATGTGCTTTGCTTTCTGCTTTATACACTCTCACCAATCTGCCTGGCTAACTCCTATTAACAATAAGGTCTTGGTTTAAACAACACTTTCTCCAGAAAGCCTTCCCTGATTGCTCAGACTGAATTCCATGCCTCTCTCACATACTCCCCTAATACTGTCTTAAGCTACATCATAAACCCATCCTGACTGCTTATTTTCATGTCTGTTATTACCCACTAAATTCCTTGCGTCCTGGGATCAGGTCTTGTTCACAGCTATATCCCCAGGGCCTACACCACTGACACATTCATTAATATTTATTGATAGAATAAGTTAGTATAACATTCAACACAACCAATCCAATGAAGTATTATTATTTTCACCAGACAACTGAGGCTCAGAGAAGTGTTGTGTTCAAACAAATTCACCTAGAAAGTATAAGCTGACAAGTGTACTCCAAGTCTTTTACCTTAAAATCCTCACTCTCTGGAATAGATGGGGCAGTTTACCTGGGAACTAATGGCATACTTCAGGTAGGACAGGATGAGAGGATTGGGGGAAGGTCCAATCATGGCCTGCTCCAATAGTGCTTCTGCAAGGGGAATAACAAAGCAAGACTGAGTGGTTATAGCTTTTCTGGGTTTAGCCCTCCCATCCTTCCTTCCTACTTCACTTGAGACCTGCTAGGTTGAGAATGTCCCAGGTAGCTCCTTTGGGAAAGAATTTCTTCATGTTGATTGCCCACTGGTAGTCACTCCATCGCTCCTTCCAGGCTTGCAAAATGGCTTGCTTCAAGTTCACTACCTTCATGATTTCCCTCTGAGAAGGGGCCGGTGGCGGTCAGCTCTGCGGCGGAAGAAACTGGGCTAAGAGAAGGAGAGAGGGGATTCTGAAGGAAAGAACTGGCGAGGGCCGAGATGAATGAAACAGATACAGGAAGATTTAAGGGAGGCAGAGGAATTAGAAAAAATGGGGAAGAGGGCAAGGAAGGGATTCTGTCAGGTTCCTTCCTCCTGAATCATCCTTCCTTCAACTGGAGCACTAAGAAAAGGGTGTCAAAGGGGCTTAAAATAAAGAGTGAAGCGGATGCCAAGGGGTTAAGCCTATTCCGATTGCCTAATTACGCCCTTAGCTCTGGCTGCGTCCCTCAGATCCTACCACCCCAAATCCAGAGTTTTTCCCTCTATTTCCTCCACCTTCCCCAACCCTGAAACTATAATTCCCTATTTCCTTTTCATCCATCACCTCCCCAATTTTAAGCCTACCGTACAAGTTAGTTCTAGATCCTAGGTATCGCCATCTTGGCACTTATCAAAGAGCTTAACTTCTATTGGCTGGGAGTAAAAAACATGAGCCAATAATAATGCAGTAAGAGACAGGTCGCTCCGCGATGTCTTCTGGGAATTGTAGTTCCTTGAACAGGGCTAGCGAGGGCGCTAAGGGACTGAGCTGTCCAGCCCGCATTGTTTCTCTGCTTTAGAGAAGGACATGTACAAGCTGAAGCATCAGAAACTCAGGGGCTTAGGGACCGGAGAGCTCTTGAAAGGCCATTCCCCCCTCCCCCCAAAAAAAGACCGTTCGCAAGCAGGCGTCGCCCAAAGACGTCACTATTGACCAGGCATTTAAATGATATTCTGACACCCTTTCATTACGTGCTAGTTACTAGGCACAACAGGGGTGTGGCGCTCGTTTAGCAGTACGTCTCCCTCTTTCGCGACTTTTTTTTTTTCTTTTTGGTGCTCTTACAGCCCTAGGTGTACCAGAGTCCTTATTTCCACACGTGTATTCAGAGGTGACACTGGGGCTTGATCAGTTGCACACACATCACCACTTAACTTGGCAGTCCTCCCAGAATCTCCTGGCCCTGCATACTGCTTGAATATGGGGAGAAGTAAGGAGAAAAGTAAAGAGGAAACTGAGGTTAAGGTTATCAAAAAAAAGGAGAGTCTAAGAAACTGTCATAGCCAAGAGGGCTTAAGGAGACATCATTATTAAATGTAACTTGGCATCCTGGATGTCATCCCGGAATAGAAGAAGAACACTGGGTGAAAACTAAGGAATATGAGTAAACCATAGATATTAGTTAATAATGACATATCAATATTAACTCATTAGTTGTAAAAAATACCATGCTAATGTAAGAGGCTAATAAAAGGAGAAATTGTCTATGGCATATGTGTGGGGCCCCTACTATCTTCAAATCTTTTCCTGTAAATCTAAAACTATCCTTTTTTTTTTGAAAGTTTATTAAAAGCAACACGATGTCTTGCTTATCCTAGGGAACCAAATCATGCATAATTATATTCAGGGCTTTAGGCATTAGCCCTCTTTGCCCCCTTCAGTGAGAAGTGCAGAAGCAAATGCTATTCACCTCTGGCTCCAATGTCTGAGCCTTCTCTATATACAGCCCTTATCCCTGCCTTGTCCTGGGGACAGACCATCCCTAACATTTATAACCAAGGACAAGAGTAAACGTGGAGGCCCCAGACAGTGTTCTGCCACCCCCTACTTCCATCTCCCCCATCCCATACCCTATGTCTGATATCCCAGTCCATGAGGTCAAGTTCCATCCATATTCCCCAGCAACCATTCTTTGACCACCCTTACCATTCTTTGACCACCCTTACATTTGCAAAATCGGTCATCAGGGGGATGAATCTGGGAGCACAGCGTGCTCAGACCCTAGAAGCAAACTTGTTTTCCCTTGGGGCTGAGAATAACAGGGAGACAAGGACCCCTGTTCTGAGGGGTAGAGTGCAGCTGAAGGAGGACCAGATCACATCCCTCTGAGGTCATTACTGCCTATGGCCTTTCTCCCTACCCATGCACCCATCCACACCACCTCCATTGTGCTCCCCTTTGTGCCTACTCAAGCAACACCACTGGGAAATAGTATTTCCACAAATATGTGGAGCCAAAGCTTCCAAAGCAGGAAGGAGGGAGAACCCAGACTCCTCATACTTAACTTCCAAACTGCCCCTGGCCATACTTGGGACAACCACAAATCCCACACTCACTCACACTTTGGATGACCACAAACCCTGTTCCTCTGCAGCCTCCCGTGTACCTGGCCTCCCTTCTTCTCCCAGGCCCCAACTCCACCTTTGCCTGCTCCTTCCACCCATTCCTTTCTGGGGACAGCAGCCCAGCCCCTCCCTCCCTTGAGCCATCCGTGGATCCTATGCTCCTTTCCCATCCCTCATAGCCCAAACTGCCCCTCTTAGAGAGAAGCTGTCAACTTTGTGACTGCTCCTGACAGAGTTAGTGGGTGTTGGTACATTTGGGGGAATATCTGGGCCCTGAAGATAGTGATATTCTGAGCTTAAACCATCCCTCTCTGGCAGGAAGCCTGGCAGATCTCTGGGGGATGGAGGGGTGCCTCCTTCCCACTTCACAGTGGCAGGGAGGCGGCGTTTGTAGTCAGGCCATCTGCCTTCCCTGTCCCCCCACCTCTCACCAGAAGCTCCCTTTCTAGGCTTGGCAGGGTTCCCCCAAGGACTGGACTCCTAAGGGACTATGAGGACTCCCTTAGCTCTGGACATGGGCCATCTTCAATTTCTCTACTTTGACTGTCCCGCCTCTCTGGTCTGTCAATATCAGAGACAGCCTTTCCATGCACCACCTCTTCCCTCCACACCACATTAACTTCCTAGGACCCACCGGCTCCTTGGCTGGTCCTCTCTCCCCAAGGACAGGACTCTCTGAAAATCCTCCTGGGGGTAAGAGAAGAGATACCAGCATCCCCTCTGGATAGAAAGGAAACCCTCGGGCGCCTGGGTGGCTCAGTGGTTTAAAGCCTCTGCTTTCGGCTCAGGTCATGATCTCAGCATCCTGGGATCGGGCCCCCTGCTCAGCAGGGAGCCTGCTTCCTCCTCTCCTTGTCTCTCTGCCTGCCTCTCTGCCTACTTGTAATCTCTCTGTGTGTGTCAAATAAATAAATAAAATCTTAAAAAAAAAAAAGAAAGGAAACCCTCCCTCCATGCAGCCCCTCACAAAAACCCTTCTTACCCTACTTTCTTTTGCTGTCCATTTCTTCTCCCTCAGCACTGATAAAGGCTGAGCTCCCACCTCTGCTCCCTTAGTTCCAAGCCCCAACCTCTTCCTCTTGTTGGCTGGTCTGGCAGGGGAAGGGGTCCTCCTGGAAAAGTGGGGCAGATGGAAGGCACCCAGGTGGAGTGACATGGCAACATTGGAGCAGTGGCAGGAAAGGAGCTGGTAGGCCAGTGGGAGTGGGGGCTTGGGGCTGGGTAAGACGCAGTGGGGAATAGGGCTTTTTGGTACCCAAAGGGATGGGGACATTCCTTATCAGGTCTAGAAAGAAGTGTAAGGAAAACTGGCAAAAGTCTAGATCCAGAAACATGGAAATACTTGGTAAGCGTACAAGGCACAAAGGGTTTCAGCACCCCTTCTCTCCACAGGGAAACTGAGTCATTCCCCTCCCCTAGCTGGAACATTTTCTTTGGATGCTTGCCTGGGTCCCCCCACTCTGGGGAGTTAATTGGCAGTAGGCACATGGAGAAAAGAAGACTTGTTCCCACACACTCATATCCAGCTGGTTCCAAACCAGTTCCCTTCCCTGACCAGTACCACTTCAAAATCCCCACTTTCTATCTGTCGGGAGGAGAGATGGAGGGGGGAGAAGGCTACAAGGCAGACCTACCTCAGGACAGTTCCTGGATCTCCCACAGTTCCCCGCATCTGTCTTCCCTCTGCCCCACAGAGGTCGAGAGAGAGGCCAGCTGGGACAATGAAAAGCAGATTTGAACTAACTGTTGGAGTAGTTTCCTCTCCAACCCCCTGAAGGGTGCCTTCCCTCTCCACACTCCCAGCTCAGAAAAGAGACGTCCTGTGATCCTGAGGCCTGGACAGTGGAAGGGAAAGGAAGCCAGCCTGGCATTTCCTTTGCACCTCCCCTCCCTCCAGGCCCTGAGAAGCACCGTATACTCTCGGCCTCCACGCCAGCTTGTCCCATCTCCTTTCACTGGAGGGGGCGGGCTGCATGATGGTAAGGCTCAAACTCTAGGTAAAGGGACACTCTGTCCCTGCCCCTCCTCCCCTCTCTCCTGGCAGAGGCAGGATGAGGGGACTCTATGCAAGTGTGTGAAACCAAAAGCTGGAAAATTTAGGGGGTCCAATAGCTGGCACATATTAAATGCTTTAAAAAAAAGTATCAAAAGACTAAAAGTAGAAGAACCCCTGAATGACAACCCAGAGAAGGTGTCAGATTCTTTTCCCACTTTTTCCCTCAGCTATCAAGAGCAAGGCTCTGCCTGGCCTGAGTCCCTTCCCTGGCCCTCTCCTTTGGGACCCAACCCCAGGGCACCTGATGGGACAAAGATGATTGGGAGGGGGACATTAAGTGTCCCCTTTACCCTCAGCAGGTCTATTGTTGGTGAATTTCCCGGTCTCTCATCTCTGCCAGCCACCTGATCCCCAACTCCCATAAACTGTCCCCCCCTTTCGTTTCTCCATTTCCACTACCTTTTCTTGATTGAAACATCACTGAGGGGGAGAAACACCTGAGGTTTAGGTTCTCTTAGCTGATTTCCCCTGCTGTCTTTCCAGAACTCCCCAATAAGTGGGGCTGTGTCTGCAGAGTCAGGGGGTGTCTGCTGGACACCTCGTCACTTGCTGACATCACCCAGAGCCCAGGAGCTTGAGATGGGGGAGGGGTGGGATTACTGAGGCCCAGGCAATTCCAGGGCCTGTCCTGGGAGAGGGCCTGTCCCCTGTTTCCAGCCCCTCATCCCCCCCAACTCTTTGTGGCTTCTTGGCGGGGGTGGAGGATGCTGTGTGGGGTCTTGACTTCCAGGCTTTAGGGGAAGCTCTTCAGAAAGATATCTGGATCCCCTGGTTTCTAGGGGTGGGACCCTGAGAAATCTTGGGGTGCTTCCTAGCAACAGTCTGGGAAGGAAGGAAGAGAGAGAGGGCGGGGCCCAGGCATAGCTGCTCTGATGGGAGCCCAGAGAACAGGCTGTTCCTGCTGCCTCCTAGGCAACCAAAATCTGAGAGGGGGGGGCCCATCAGGCAGATCCCCTTGGAGGGTCTCTATCCATCCTTACGTGTGCCCTACCCCCAACCTTCTCTCCCCAGGGATTCAGCCCTGAAGCAGAGGTGGGGGGGATGGGAGGAGACAGCCTGAGTGGGGGTTTCCTGGCAAGGACACAACAGAAGCCGGGGCTGAAATGACTCTGAGAGGAGCTAGAAGCTTCAAGAAATGGGGGTAGGCAGGATGAGCGGGGTGGAAAGGGGGCTGATGCAATACTGGGCAGGGGCTATAAGCCCAGACCTGGGCTGGATCCCAGCATCTGGCTGGATGCCTGTTTTAGAGGCCGTGTGCCCTTCACTTTGCCCTTGCCTAGGTCTGTTACCAGCCCACACTGGGAGCCAAGGCAGAGAGGTAAGGAGAAGATGGGAGTGGTAAACTCTTATTTTTGAGTTCCAGGTGCCCCACTCTGCCCCTGATGGGGGCAGGGGGAGGTAGATCAGGAGGCACTTCATTTTCTATGGCTTTGGGTCTAGGATTTCAAAAAGTCTTCCTCACCAGTTATCTTTAGGGCCTTTGGTCAGAGAAACTGACAAAACACTTCCTCTGGAGGAAGCCAGAGTGGAAGGGAGACAAACCCATAGCACTTTTGTGTTGCCCCTCTGGACTCCGTCACCCCGTCCTGATCCAGATTAGTGCTAGACTTCCCCGTGGCTTCCTGGTTCGGCCTGATGGATGCAGAGTATAAATGAAGCTCATCTCATAAATGTATCCCGTGCATAGGACTTCTAGCTCAACTCCCTGGGCAGCGCAACCCCAAGAGACTATTCCCATACAGCGTAGAGCACGCACCCTAAGCACTGCACATCACAGCCTTGCTCCCCCGGGGTTTCAGCCAAACATGATCACCGAGGACGTGGCATTGACTGGCAGACAGCCAACCTCAGTGCACCTTGCACTGCACACTGCCCTGACTCTCCACGATACAGCCTCCCATCCCATGCTGGCACTGTTGCGTGGCCACTGCAAGCCCAAGCTGACTCTGCACACAGTAGCCTCAATTCTCCAGTGCGGCTGCCACTGTACACTGCAGGCTCCCTTCTCCCACTGCATACCCCTCATCACCACCCACTCTGCAGCCCACGGGTTTCATCCCAGCTGCCCTCGTCATCCCCACGATACCCAGGGGTTCCAAGAGAGGCACTTCCCCCCATGCGTTGCAGACCCCCATGATGCTCCACCCCCACCCCAAAAGAAGTGGCTCCAACAGAGCAGAGGATGCAAGAGCTTGAGACGGGCATGAGCAAGGGCAGCCCTACTCAGATAGACTTAGAACCCCACACATAGCAAGTGATCCTGCCCAGTACAAACCGGGCAAATGGTAGAGCAGTTCCCCTTAACACACACACACACACACACACACATCTCCCCAAGAGCAGTCTGTGGAGACAGGGCCCCGCCCTGGGAGCCAAGGAAAGGCTGTGGCCCCCGCTGGTAAAACTGGGCTAATGACAGTGGGGGAACCGGCGGGGCCGGGGGGTGGTGCTGGGGTAATTAGGGTTCTGCCTGGCGCTGGGAGATCCCGAGATGAAAGGGGCTCTGGCGTCACTGAGATGGTTTTATGTCCATGAATGCAGGTGTGTGTGTGTGTGTGTGTGTGTGTACATGGGGGGTGGGGCTGGCATGGCCTCTCCTTTGGGGAAGGAGATCCATTTTTATGCAGCCTGCCCTCCTCCCGAGACTGGCCCCCGGGGAACCATTTGGATTTTCGTGGGAGCAAACACAGGAGGAAACATCACCACTGTGGAGAGAGTTGAGGAGATAGGGCAAGCTTTGCCCCCTCCCCAGCTCACCAAGGGGACCAGATTGTTGAGGAAATAGCTGGTGGCGGTGAATAGAAAGCCTATATTGGAAGGGGGTGACATTTGAAAGAGGAGGCAGTGGATCAGGTAATAATGTTAGAAACGAGAGGGGAAGGGAGGTAGGACGGAGTAAACCTTCCCAAGGGATTAAAAACGTGAGACGATTGAGGTAAAAAGGACCCCAGGGGTCACTTGCCCAACCCTCACATTTTAAGGTTGAGGAAGCTCTGTCCCTGAGAGCGGTGGTGATTTGCTCAAGGTCACACAGGGAGTTGCTGGCAAAGAAGGGCCCCGAACTCAGAAACAAATTCTAAAGCTCCTTAGGGTTCGGTATGTAGACTTTCTCGCCGACTTAGAAGGTGCAGGAGGCCCGTCGATACTCCCTTCTCCATCCCCATGGTGCAAGCCCCAAAACCTCCGATTCTTCCAGCAAGCCGAGGCTATTTTTTAAAATATGTCACCGAGCAGCGGCGCCTGGAGTGGGGCGGGCGAGCGCGAGCGGGGCGGGGGCAGAGGCGGCCGAGGGGCGGCCGGGCGGCT
>LNAC01000091.1:5871887-5888669 GCA_002007465.1 Ailurus styani
CCCCCCCCCCCAGAGGAGTTCCTGCCTCCCACCATGAGTCTGGCCCCTTTTCCCACCTCTGCCCTCCTGTCTAAACTTGGAAGCCTTCCTTAGGAGGCCGTATGCTGGTGAGTGTCTGGGTGAGTGATGTGTATTTTTGACTTGGAATTTCTCTCTAACACTGTCTCCCTTTTGCTCTGTCTTGCTGTGTCTGATTCTCCCTCTCCTCATTTCTCTGACAGTCTGGAACTCTCCCCCCGGGTCGCTGCCCCTGTCTACCCCTGCTCTTGTCTCTGTTTCTGCCACAGCCTCCTTTCTCAGAGCTGGGAACTGGCAGTGATGAGCTTCATACTTTTCCAGTTGTTAATACTCCACACCCCGCCCCTCCGCGCCTGCCCTGCCTCTGGGGTCAACAAGAGGTTGGGGTAGGGGGGTGGGGGGCTCAGCTGGCCACTCAGGACATCCTGCGCTTCCTCAGCACTGCAGCTGCAGCAGCAAGTTTTGGGGGCTGAGGATGGGGGGAAGGGCGGGGGAGGGGTCGGGAGACTGCTCACGCTGACCTCTTGAGCTGGCACACCAGCTGGGTGGAAGCCCCGGGTCTTCTTCGGGCTACAGGCAGCTAGCTCCTAAGCAAGCCAGCGAGGAGCCTCCCCACCATGCTGACCCATGGGAAAATAGTGGCCCCCATGGGCAGTGGCGGGAGTTGGCAGGGCGCCACTGAGCAGGGTCAGCGGCGGGACTCACAATGGCCTTTCTCCACACCCCTGGCAGCTGAGGTCCACCTCAGAGATGCCCAACAGCTGTGCCCTCTGCCCAGCCTCAGAGCTTGGTTCTGAAGGTACAGCTGCCCAGATTATGTGGGGGGCTGAGTGAGGCCCTGTCTTCTGAGTGGAGGCTCCAGCCCAGAGTGGGAATTTGAGCAGGGGGTAGGGGGGCAGGGGGCCCAGAGCCCAGGGGGGCACCCAGCATTTCTGGCCATGCTCCCCTCTAGCCATGACCTGTCTGGATGAGGAGGCACTGGTAGTGATTCTGCCCTAGATAATCCACAGGCTGCTATAGAAGGGGAAGTTGAGGCTTAGTCACAGGGGAGACATAGCTGGATCAAACAAGGTATGGATCTTTTAGCAGATAATATACTCTCATGGTTAAGAGGAGGGATTTTTTCCTTTTTTTTTTTTTTTTTTTTTTTTTTGTGAGCTGGAGTGCCTGGATTTGAATCTCAGCTCTGCCACTTGCTGGTTGTATAACCTTGGACAATCGATCTCACCTCTCCCTTGCCTTATTGGTAAATTGAGGATGAGAATATCTATCTTGTTCAGTTTTTTGAGGATTAGAGGAGTTAGAATATATAAAATGCTTTTATAAGTGCCTCCTGCATAAGAACACCGAATGTGTTAGCTCTTACATGAAGGAAGCCTGTGGGCCTGGGGTACCCTGGATTTCTTGGGAGAAGCTGGGCGGAGAATTGGATCTCCAGATGTCCCAGGAATGGGATGGGCGTTGGAGAGGACAGTGGGTCCCTAATCTCCAGCCTTCACCCTTCCTGTCACATCTCTCTCCCTACAAGTTTTTGCAACCTGGAACCCTTCTGCCTCTTGCCATGTAGAGTACAGCACATTACCTGTCTGCCAGGGACCCAGGATCCCAGACGCCTACCATGAGTCCACCACCCAGGACCTAGCCCTGGCTGGTATATACCAGATTCCCCATCCCTGCACTGAGGGGGCGGTAGCTTGAAGGGCAGTGGCACTGAGTAAGGACCAGTGGGTGGGTGTGGCACCTTGAGGGCCAGGGTCTGTCCTGGGTTGCCTATCTTGCCCTGTAAGTCTGGTGATAAGACTCCTCTCTCCTCCAAATCCCTTTTCTTCAGCCCCTTCCCTTCAAGGTGCAGCAAGGACTGTGGTGGGCCACTGGGGAGCCTCGGGGTGGGAAGCTAATCTTAACTCGAGGAGTTCTCACGCTTGCAAAGGGGACTTGTGCCTCTTGGGGAGGGAGACAAGCATAACTAGAGTGGAAAGAGCACTGGTTGGGAGCTGCAGGCTGGGGTTTTGCAGTTCCCTGGTTGCTGACTTTGGCTTGAGTTTTCCTCATCTGGAGACAACGAAGCCCACCTCACTCCGAGTTGAGTGGAAATAACATAATGTGGCCTGACACGTGTGTTCAATCCGGGTCGCAGCCAGGCTTGATCAGCAATGCCTGAGGATTCTCCTGTTCTTCCGGGGCCTGGCATGCTCCAGGGTGGGGATCCACATGTCCCCCTGGAACCAGAGACAGTTCCCACTGTCTCACTGAGGCATTTGGGGCCCGTGTGTGCTGATGGTGGTGGGGGTGGGGGTGTGTGCAGTATGGTTTCCAGGCATTCTGTGTTGTCTGCCCTCCTCCCTGGCAGGCCAAAGTTGGGGTAACAAAGGGGACCTCCTTCTTGTATGCCTTTGTATGAGGTGGTCCAGAGGGAGGGGTCAGAAGTCCTCTGCGTAGACAAGGAAAGCAAGGTGGAACTTACTGGTGCCCGGGAAATGCTATGGTTGCTCCCCCAGCTTTAAGGGTGAGCCCCTAGTCTGGGGACTAGGGACTGGGGTTAAAGGTTAGGGGCGAAGGCACAGGGTCGCCCCCCAGCAGTGGGAAAGAGCAGCCCGGCCCACCTCCCCTTCTTCCTCCCGTCTTCCTCTTGTAAGGAAGAGACAGATCTTGACTCCCGAAGCCTGAGCTGTCTGTTTCATTTTCTCTTTTACCCCGGCGCGTGGGCGGGGGAAAGGGAACGCGGAGCCGAGGCTATCGGCTACTGGTGGCTATCAGCGTTTTTGTACACATCAGTGAGTGGGTGTGTTGTGCGCGCATCCATGTGTGCGTGTTTTATGCATGTGTGGGCTGGGGAGGGCTCGGAATATCTGCTGGAACCGGGCACCGGGAGCCCGCGGCTCTGCGCATGCGGGGTGAGTGAGTGTGTCTGCACGTGTCCGTGTGTGTGCCGGAGACTCAGCTGCATTCGCTTGCTCGCGCGCTCTCTCTCGCTCTCGCCTGCTGTCTCTTTCGCGCGCGCACACACACGTACTCACGCACACAATTTTCAATCTCTCTCTCCCTGTTCCCTCCCTCCCCTTCTCCCCCTTCTCTAGCACTCGCGCGCTCTCTCCCTCTCTCCCCCTCTCGCTCCCTCTCTCCCTCCCTCTTCCTCCCTCCCTCTCTCCCTCTTTCACCCTCCCTCCCTCTCTCTCCCTCTCCCCGCCCCCTCTCTCTGCCTCTGCCAGTTCTGCTTGGGTGGGGGCTAACTCCCGCGTCCCTGGGGTGCCTGGGAGAAACATCCCTGCCTTTCTTCTCGCCTCCACCATTCCCTTCCCTCCTGGGCGATGCTCTCCAGGGCTTGCAGACAACTCTTCTCTGTGGCCTCCTGGGAAGAAGGGAGTGGGGAAGGGAGGACCCCAAGCCCTGTGCCCATGGTGCCATCTGCAGCGAGTGCCTTGGCCCCGTGACATTCATGCCTCCAGCGTTCAGCTGCCCGAGCTCCCAGCTCCGGTTACCCTCCCTGGCTGGCTGCTGGGGGGAGGGTGGGGAAAATGGGCCATGCCCAGCTTGGGGGTGCTCCTAGCTGCCTTCTTGGCTACTTGGATCTCCTGCTTCCGTTTCTGAGGGGAACTGGGGCAGAGACAAGAAGTTCTGTGGGTTGGCAGGGAAGGGGCTGAGCTCTTGAGTGTGGGTGTGGGCGTGGGGGATGGAGCTGACCTCTGGACCCGGACACCCACCTTGATGGTGACTGGAGCTGGCCTGGGGTGGGAAGAGGGAGAGGAGAGCAGCAGGTGGTTAAGGTTATGGGCGGGGGGGTTGCACAGTCTTTCCAGTCTTTGATGTTAATACTGGGCATCTGGCCCAAGTCAAGGCTGCTGTTTATGTCTTTCTGTCTCTGATCTGCAGGGGAGAGTTTCCTGTTATATTCTTTGGGGGGAGAGGATCTTTTGTTTAAGTAACCGTTCGCCCCCATGTCACATCCCCCACCCCCATCTCCCATTCTCTAGCCTCCAGAGCCCCTTGGTGAGCTAGGAGCTTAGACCTAAGGGTCACTGCCCTTAAGCTCCAGAACCCCATCTCACGGGGACCCAGTGAGAGCCCACCAAGGAGTGCCGCCTCCCTCTTCTCCCCTCCTGCTTGCCAAGCTGGTGCCTGTGTCTGTGTATTCCTCTGCCATCTCATACCTGCCAACGAGTACCTTCCTTCCCGCCTTCACTCCCTTCTTTCCTGGCACTAGGATAACAGCGAGTTGGGTGGGGCCGTCCGACTCAGTTCCTACCTGAGAAAGGAACTGGGTGACCTGGGAGAGGAGAAGGAGGTCCTGGCCCTGAGCGGGGACCCTACCCCTTGGGGGCCCTGTGTTGTGCTGCAGCCTTCACCCTCACCAGACCCCCAGGGGCTATTGGTGTTTGTGGCCGCCCATGGGAGCCCACGTGGGCCCCAGCGGCAGTGTGCACACAGATGCCTGTGTCTGCCTGCGTGTGCCCCAGTGTGTCTTTGGGCTACAGTGGTCACCCGGTCCCGTCAGCATCACCCTTCTTGGCGCCCGTGGTGTGGAGTCAGGGCCCCAAAGCCAGGTTATTGGGGGGGAGTATGCCCCCCCCAGCATCAAGCAAAGGGGAAGGGGAAAGGGAGGCGTGAACCTACCCACAGCACTATTAATAGCCCACATGCCAGGCCACCAAGAACCAGCTGTCACCGTGGAAACCATTTCTACTCCCCCCTCCCCCAGCCTCCATGGGGTGGGACTTAGGCGGGGCATGAAGCACCCCCCACCCATCTTTCTTTGTTACCTTTCTCTCTTTGTCTCCCCTCTCCTTCATTTGTCTCTCCTCCCTACCTCACCCCTTCTGTCCCCCATCCCCCCTCTCATCGCCGCCTTTCCCTCTACTTCATCCCAGCTCTACCCCCCATCCCTGCCTATCTCTTTGTTCTTGCCCCTCCTCATCCTTCTCCCCCTCTTCCTCCATCATCCCTTTTGCCCCTCTCCTCCTCCTTTTTCTCCACTTTTCTTGGCCCCCTCTATACGTGTGTGTCTTTTCCTCTGTGGTTGGCAAGGAGGAGGGCTCGGCTTTCTTTAGAGCCTTAAGGACAAAGTCCAGGGGCCCCAGACAGGTGGGGCCAAAAGCCAAGAGCAGATGCTCCGAGGAGTAGTGTGTGTAGTATTTGGGGCTAGATTCTGGGGGCAGAGAGTCCCCTGGGGCCTGCTGGACAGCGGAGTGGGGAGTCCAGCAGTGGGAACCTGGCGTAGTGCCCACGGATGCCGCATTGGCCTCTTGTCTCTCTCCGCCCCCCCCCCCTCCAGTCGCAGAAGCACTTAAGCTTAATGAAATGCTTCTCCCTCTGTGGGCATCTTGCCCATACTGCCACCCAACAGCTCTTATCTGGCAAAGAGGGAGTGGGTGGCCGGGCCACTCGACGGGGGGTCTTGCCACCCAGCTGTCCAGTCTAGTCTCAGAGCCTCGTAGCTCCCCCTCCCCTTCGCAGGCTGAGCCTGCACCTCTGCGGGGCAGGCGCCAGGAAGGAGCCTGGGGAAGTAAGCTGGACTCCAGGAAGAGCGGAAAGAGGCTGCCCTTCGGGGTGGGCATCCCTACCTCACCTGCCCCGCTTCCCCGCTGCCCTTCTCCTGCCCGCCGCTAACACAGGCTCACAGGGTCTATACCTCCCCACATGCTGGGCCACCTGCTGGCTCCGTGTGGCCTCAGAGGCCCAGGTATGGCCCTAGAGACCAGGGGTCCCCAGGGCTTCTCGAGGCTCTTGCTTGGGGCCACGCGAGAGTGCCCCAGCACGAGGGCAGCACCCGGCTCCTCTGCCCACTGCCAGGGGTCAGGGTGGCCCGGTTGCACCAGTGGGCCCCGGGGCACTGTTCGGCGCGGCACAGAGGTGGGGCAGAGAGGGAGCGCGCCCCTCCCCCAGCAGGCATGTGCAAGCCCTTGGCAGTGCCCAGACACATTTGGAGTTAAGGCCGGGCCGGGGAGGGGGAAGGGAAAATAAACATGGTGGCTTAGGTTGGCGCTCCCCCAGGTGTGCCCTGTAGCCACTGCCAGCGGCAGGGTGCGGGAGGAGGGGTCCTCCAGGGCAGGAGCTGCCCAGGCCATGTGGCTGCCACCGGTGTGCCCGGCCTGGCCCGGCCCCCCAGCGGCTCACAGCTATGCCCATATACCCCGGCCCTCTTTGCCTGCCCCCAGGGCCTGCTCCCCAGGGCTGCCCCTCTCTCAGCATGCCCACTCCTGTGCTCACCTCCTCCCATCCCTGGGGGCGCTTGGGCCTCCGGCTGGCGAGTGGATTTTTCCAGCTTCTGTAAACAAGTGGTGGCAGCGTGCCAGGTGGGCAGGAGACAGGCGGGGGCAGCACCGCAGCCAGGGTGTGCCAGGCACTGAGGCACAGCCTCGGGGGGAGACAGGGAGACACCCAGACCCAGAGAGAGAGACATTCAGATGCAGACAGACAGACCAAAGGAAGCGTCGCTGGGCGCAGATAGACGGGGAAACAGAGGCGACAGAAAATAGCCCTCTATTGTCCAACCCAACCGCCACGACTTCCCTGGCCCCCTACCCCTCAGTGCTCTGGCTAAGAGCGGCAGGCCCCAGGGCCCAGTCCCTGGGCATCCCCACCCACTCCCTCTCCTCCCCCTACCTCCACCCCTTAGGGCTGGCTACGCCATTATAAATTTATAACAGGAATTTCTTCACAAGCCAAGAAAAACTTGACCTACTTTCTTGACGGCTCCCTGGGCTAAGGCTCCCCGCTCATTGCCCCCCCACCAACCCCAGTCTCTTGTCCAGCCCCCGGTGCCCAGTCCTGGTCTACGGGGGTAGCGGGGGCACCATGGGCCACCTTTCTGCGCTCCCTCCAGGTTCCTCATGCCGGGGGCTCGCCGGGATGCCGGGGCCCTGTCCTGTCGCCCTGCCCTGCCCGATGACCTGACTTATCTCTGTCTCCCCTCCTACCCTGGCTCCTTATCAGTTCCGGGGGCTGGGGTGGGGGGGGGGCCCAGGGGCGAGGTCTCTGGTACAGCAGCCACGTGATGGAGGCCGAGTGTGGGGAACTGCACCCTTTGTCCCCCACTCTCAGACCCACACCTGCCCGTGTGTGCCAACCCTACACCTCCGGTCTGTAGCCTGTGGTCAGAGGGGCAGTGTAGAGAGGAGGGTGGGCCCAGGCTGGCACTGTCGGAGCCTGAATCTTCATCTGTAGGGTTCTGATGCCCACTTCAGAGGGGCACCAATTATCCATTCAGGTGGCATGGTAATTTCCTTTTCCCTTTCCCTTGCTGTCCCGGTGGGTGGCAGCCCAGCCAAACCAACTGGGAAGTCTGGCCCTCAGACTGGGAAGTGTGATTTGGGACCTTGTACAGGAAGTTCTGGAGTCCCCAGGAGGGGCGGGGGCAGGGAGGGCTGGGACTGGGGAGTCATAATTTGGTCAGCAGCGGGGGGGAGGTCAGCTCCCCACCATTTTCAGCACCTCTCTCCATGAAGGCACTCAGGTGGGCATTCCAGAGCCCTGCATGCCGCCCCCACGCCCCACCCCCAGGTACCCCTCACATCTGTGCTGAAAACTGCTCAACTCCTGTCCCCTCTTGCCCTAAAATATGGATACGTCTTACAGAAATTCAGCTAGAGGGGTGGTAACAACAGCCAACGATTAATGGATGCTTATCAAGGGCCAGACCCTTGACTGGATGTCAGGCTTGAGACATGGTGCATGATTTCCTCATTCTTTTCCTCCATACCTTTCCAGGTTGGGGGCTTAGGATGTGTATCTCCAGTCTTGCCTGCTGCTCCTATTGATCTGACAGGTTGTCCTGATCCCCTCTGTGTGCTTGCCCTCCATGCAAGCCACCATCTTGTTATGAGTCCCCAAGAACCTAAAATGTTGCCACCAAAGAAATCCTATCTGCACACTCCCGCCACGGCATTGCCTTATCCCTGCCTTTCTCCTCTCTTTGCAGGGACTTCTGGACGGGACAAGACTCTAAAGCTACTCCCCCAGTCCAAGAACCTCCCCTCCCCCCGCCTCGGACCCAGCTTGCCCTCAGCCCTACCACCTGCCACTCCCTGGCCGCTCTCACCGCCCGCCCCGCTTGGGGCACAGGGCATGGTGTGAAGGGCCAAGTGCTGAGACGGGCACCATGGGTGCTGTGCCCTAGGGCCTGGGTGGCAGGGGGTGGGTGGCCTGTGGGCGTGCCGGGGGGGCCATTGTGCCCACCCCAGTCTCTTGGCGTGCTGGAGGGCATCCTGGATGGAATTGAAGTGAATGGAACAGAAGCCAAGCAAGGTGGAGTGTGGGTCAGACCCAGAGGAGAACAGGTAATGGGTCTGGCCGCCAGGTCGTGCCAATTCCTGGGCAACAGGCGTGCTCGTCACCTGGCTGGGCAAACGAGAGCTGGGCTTGGGCCTTTTAAGCACCTCTGGAGGGACGGGCATGAGACCAGCAAGCCTGCCGCCTACCTTTGCCCAGGAGATGAGGTCATGGCCACATGTGGCAGGGAATTAGGCACCTGGATTGAGAGATGTCCGTTTCGGAGGGGGGAGGTGACGCAGACCAATTACAGGCAGCGGGCACGTGGCTGGGCTCTTGACAGTGCTGGGAAATCTGGCATGCCCTCCCAGTGTCCCTCTGCCTACCAGACCAGTGTGTGGTCCAGAAGCTGCGGTGCATGGGACATGACATTTCAGGGCACACGCACCAGTGACTGTTGGTCCCAGCCCGTGCTTATATTTGGAACCTTTTGGGAGCCCCACAAGCTCTTCCTTGTTCATGAGCGAGAGCAGGCACTGCCGTGGGGCTCCTCCCAGGAAGTGGAAGTGAATGCCAGCTCTGAAGGGTTTACTCACACGTGGAGGAGGAATCAGCCTTGCATACACAACTAGGGATGCGTTACCTGGGAGCTGCATGGCTCTTGAGGAGGCCAGGGGTCTCCGCTTCTCCCATCGGCCCCAAGTGGCACAGAGCTCTGTCCCAGTTGGCATGAAGCCTCAAGAGCTGGGTACAGCCTGTGCCTATGGCCGGGGAGAGGGTGGGGGTGGGGGTGCTCTGGGGAGGAGTGTGGCTGTTGCCTTGGAGACCAGATCTTGAGCCAAGAGGCCAGAGGCTTGGCCAGGCAAAGCCTTGGGCCCAAGTCTAGGTCCCCAGAGGGATGGAGGAAGTGGATGAAGCTGGCAGTTGGGTAGGACACCCCAGGTATCCCTCCCCAAAACCCTCCCCAAACCCAAGGGGGCTCTGAAAAAGAAGATCTGGCCTGTCACTGCATGGCTCTCACTTGCAGCCTCTGTACCCTCCCTGCCCAGACTTCTGTGAGCCGGGGCAAGTCTGCTTCTAATTCAGAGAGCAGTAGGAATGCAGGTTCCTGGTCCCCCAGAGCTGCATCCCTTCCCCCCATCCTCCTCCCCTCCCCCCAGTCCCTGCGCCACCTTGTGGCTGTCCCTGGAACTGCACCCAGAGGCTGTGAGTCGTCATTGCTGAAAACTGCCAGCTCAAAGCGGGGTCGGGGGTGGCTAGACGGCCTGGAGTTCTCCCATACCCACTCCTTCTGGCAGCAGGAAGGAGATCTGAGTCTCCAGTGGTTGTAGAAATCAGACAGGGGTAATCCCCAGGGGGCCCAGAGCACAGACTCGTCTGTGACTGTGACCCTGGCCAAGGTCACTGTGTCAGTGTGTTGGGAGCTGCATCAGGCTCCAGGGGGCGGAGCCCCGCAACATGGCACACGCAGGGTGGGTGTGGGAGGTTATACAATCCGTGCATGCATGTAGAGGCTTATGTAACCTGTGTGTGCTGAGGTTATATAACACGTATGGGCAGAGGCTGGTGACATATATGTGCGGTGGCTAAGGGGTGCTAACACCTTGCATGGAGGGGCTCCAGGGGCTTGTCCTGGCTCTGACGCCAAGGTGCAGCGTCACCAGGTACAAGTGGACTTCGGTTTGTTGCTCTGCTAAATGGAGGCCACGGCCAGGGTGACTCTGGAAGTCTCTTCTTACTGTCATATTCCAGGTTCCAGGCTCTAGTGGCTCGGCACTATATGTTTTCAATCACTGTGGTTATTCATGAGCAGGAAATCAGGCAACACGTTCCCTGGGGGGAGGGCGTGGTATTGGTAGGTGTCTGTCCAGAGGGTTGTGTAATGCACGGCCTATCTAGAGGTCAACGCACTTGAGAATGCCCTGAAAGTTTCATGGATATATAGATCCTGGTGATTATTTACTCTGCTTAGGTTTATATTGAAGGCTGCATAGTTATTCAGATGCACTGGTCTTGCGTTACATGTGTGTGCATGATCTAGCAGTTATATAGCTCAAGGCACATCCTGAAGATTCATAAGTGTCATGTATTGAAGGCTTAACCATGTGGATGTCTTGTAGATTATGGGTGTTTAAGGTTCTAAGATCGTGTGTGTGCGCGCGCACGTGTGTGTGTGTGTGCATGTGTGTGTTGGGCCCTAGAACACACCTGTGTCCCAGCCAAGCCCTTTATCTCTCTCCCCATGTAGCTAGCCAGACCCTTCTCAGTGTTGTCAGCTGACCTGGGGTAGAGGTAGAATGAGGACACAAGATGGAGGGAGTCGGACCTGGGGGGTTATGTAAACCTATTGGGTGAGAAGGGGGCTGCCCGAAGACTGCTCTGTGATTCTGCCCACTTTGCCCCCATCCAGTGCCAGGTCACCAGATGGAAAGCGAAAAAGAAAGAACGGCCAATGTTCCCTGAAAACCAGCATGTCAGGTGAGCCTGACTGTGTGTGCCCTTCTTCCCCACCCTCAACCCCACCAAACAAGCCCAGGGCTCTTTCAGGGCCTGGGCACGGACCAGCAGCTCCTGTGTCCCTTGGGGAGAGCCTCCTAGAGGGCTTGGGATGGACTTGTCTGGAGGTGAGAGGGGTGATAGGGCATGCCCCAGCCTTTGAGGATGGATTAGGTCAAGAAGGCCCTCTTCCTTTCTCCGATAACCCCCTTGCCTGAGCCCCCCCCCGCCCCCATACCCCCGGATCAGGGTCTGGGCTAAAGGGCCAAGGGACTGTATTCCCCTGAGATGAGCTGCTGACATGTGCTTCTCCTCCTGCATTCCCCGGCCCTCAGATGCAGCAAGAGAAAAATCCCCGAATGAGCAGTCGGAAGAACTGGGATTCTCCATATTCTTAGGGAAGGGGATGGACAAGGTGACCTCTGATGTGTCTCCAGGATTCTTCCTGGACACAAAGCCCCGTCAAGGAGGCTGGGCTAGGGGATGGACCAGGATGGAAAAGTTGGGGGATGAGGAAAGTGTAGGAGCCTCTCTGCTGGGGGCCCAAGCCATGCCTGCCTGCCTGCCTCCCTTCCTCCCTCCCAGGGTATATCCCTAGTTACCTGGACAAAGACGAGCAGTGTGTCGTGTGTGGGGACAAGGCAACCGGTTATCACTACCGCTGCATCACTTGTGAGGGCTGCAAGGTATGGACCAGCCAGCTCCTGCCCCTCCCCCACCACCTAAGCCTCCATCTCACCCGCCTTAAGGCCCTCCGAACCCAGCAGGGACAGCCCTATAAACATGTCCCCTAAAGCCCACCTGTTGCACCACCATTGCTCCCTTTCATCCATTTGTTCATTCACAGTCTCTGCTCCGCCACTCATACGTAAGATGCCTAATTTCTCTGGGCCTCAGTTTCTTCATCTGTAAAATGGGGATAATCCTGCTACCTACTTCAGAGAGCTGTTGGGAGAATTAAATGAGCTAATTCACATAGAGTATTTAAAACAGTGCGAGGCACGTCAGAAGCGCTCAGTAGACCCCACCTGTTGTCCGTCCATTTGGTGTATCAGGTATGAAGGACGTAGCTGGTGCTCTGCCCTCCAGCTGCTCCCAGCCTACCAGAGAGGGGCGCGCTAGAAACAGGCATTGTTTTTCAAAATGTGGATGGGGGCCACCCGCAGTGCTAGCTCAGTGCTGAGCCGAGGGCCCTGTTCCCACCCCACTCATTCAGAACTTTTTGTGTGGTAGCCTTTGCAGACTCCGCCTTGAGACAGGTTCCCCCGTTGCTTCCCCTGCACCTAGAAGAGGAAGAACCAGTGCTGGGGGGCATGGTGGGGCCCAGAGCGGGAGAGGATGCCAGGGTGCCCCTGGGCAGACGGGACGAGGTCACAGGCTTGGGGAGCGTTAATTAGATCTTGCTTTGTTCATTTTAAGCCGTGAGGCTTTTCCAGGATCATCACCTCGTGAAAATGTAAGACCTTCCAAGAAACAAAAGTCTTTAAAAATATGCTAAGGCTTCAAGTTCCTCTCTCTCTTAGTATCAACAACGCCAAGAGCCCCAGGGATTTAGAGTCCCACAGGGGGGTTCCTGGAGGCGGTACAAGCAGGTGTAACACAGAGCAAGGACCCTTGCTTTCCAGGACAGCTGAGTCCCAGAGGAGCAACCCAGAAAGACAGAAATGCCTTGCCTCTGCCATCCCCCCACCCGAGTCTGATGCTGTAGGTCTAGAGTGAGACCCAGGAGCTGGTATTTTTCGTAAGCATGTTAGATGATTTCAGTGCCCCACAGACTCAGCTCAGACCTTGTGTCCCGTACCTCAGGTCCAGTTCTGGCTCTCCTGCCCCTTTGGGTGAATCGCTTTATCTCTCCAAACTTCAGATTTCTTGTCTCAAAATGGGTTCCTGCCTCACAGAGTTGACACAGCATCAAATGTGATGATGCACCAAAAAATAAAAATAAAAAAAGGAGGCTTGTACGTGCCTCGTAGTGAGCGTTCGGGATGTATTAGCTCTTGGTATTGTCACTACCATCTTGATTCTTGAGGTTTTTCCTTTAACGCAAAGATGAAACTTGGTGTCTAGACTTGAACAGTTTCTTTTAAAACTACTAGTATCCATACACAGCGCCTTTTCTTGATTTTTTAACCCCCCTCTTTCAAGAATTCCACCTGTGTGAGGAGCAGACAGCATGTATAAGCATGGTTTGGGCAGGGGGTCAGTTTTATTTTCCGAGTTGTTTAGCAAGATGGAAAATGAGGTATCAGTTGGACTTCCAGAGCTGCTGTTCCTTCAGGCATCCTAGCACCTGACACCATCCCAGGCTCACGTCTCTGTACTGTGGTCCTCATCCTTACCCCTGCCACCACCACCACCCACGCACCCCTGCCCCTCTGCAGCCTAGGAGCTGAGGGCACATATTTCTAAGGTCCTTTGGCCCAGCCAAGGGACCCTGGGCTTGCTGATGTCAGGAGGAGGCCAGGTTCCCTCACGCACCCCCCACGCCCCAGTTAACTGCATGGTCGGTCAGGGAAGGGGAAGTCCCGATCATTCCATGCTCCGTCTCCCTCCACCCCAGGGCTTCTTTCGCCGCACAATCCAGAAGAACCTCCATCCCACCTACTCCTGCAAATATGACAGCTGCTGTGTCATCGACAAGATCACCCGCAACCAGTGCCAGCTGTGTCGCTTCAAGAAGTGCATCGCCGTGGGCATGGCCATGGACTGTAAGGGGTTGGGGGAGTGGGTTGAGTCAGGTGGCGGCAGGTGGGGAGTTTGGATATGATCACTTCCTGCCAGGGGACCCTCAGGGCCCGCAGGGCAGAGTGACAGTCCAGGTCAGGCTGATGGTGGAATTTAGTCCCTGCTGCCCTTATTCCCGGGGGGAGAGGAAAGAGAGGGTCCCTTTATGAGCCCTACATGTGGGTCCCAGTGCCTACCTGCCCTTCCCCAGGCCGGGGTTTTAGAGTTGTCGGGTAGAAAGAAGTCCTGAGTACCCCAGCCTAGCACAGTGTTCTTGACTACAAGGGAAAGCGCCCCACTTCTGGGTGAGAGACGGCATCTTGCCTCGGCTAGGGACTGGGGAGCAGGGTCTTCTAGTAAACTACTGCCATCGTCACCCTTCAGTCCAGAACATGATAGTCGTCTGGATCAGCTCAAATTGGAGTTGACGCAGTCCCAGCTGATTGTCCTGATCCAGAAGTTGTGCCCCCCAACTTCTAGGTGATTTGGGAAGTCACTTAACCTTTCTCGCCCTCAGTTTCCCAACCTGCACGTTGGGAAGAGTAGTTTTGGGGCAGGCTGTGGAGGGTGCCATGCAGAGGGCTTCGTGTCTCTCTGCCGTTGACAGTGGTTCTAGATGACTCGAAGCGGGTAGCCAAGCGCAAGCTCATCGAGCAGAACCGGGAGCGGCGACGGAAGGAGGAGATGATCCGCTCCCTGCAGCAGCGACCAGAGCCCACTCCCGAAGAGTGGGACCTGATCCATGTTGCCACAGAGGCCCATCGCAGCACGAATGCCCAGGGCAGCCACTGGAAGCAGAGGCGGAAATTCCTGGTAAGGAGAGAGGGGCCTCGGGGAGGGCGGCAGCCAAGTGCCCAGGAGGGAGAGCGAGCTCAGAGCCTTGCCTCCTCCAGGAAGCCTTCTTAGTTTAATCTGACCCAAAGCTAATGCTCTTTACAACTTGGCGATCCTGAGTCATGCACCTGTGTGTGGGTTGCTGCCTCTTCCATCTGACTGGGGGCTCTAGGAAGGCAGGGCTGGGCCTTCCTCATTGAATTTCCAGAGAGTAGGGCCACCTCTCTTCTTTCTCCTGCCCACAGTGACTGGGAGGAGAGGGTGAGCACAGTTGTGTAACAGCATTTGGGAGCATCTGATGGGTGCCAGGCATTGTGTTAGGCCCTGGCTAAACTGAGCGCTAAGTGAATGGTTGGCTAGAGAAGAGATGGCTGGTTGGTTGTATATGGCAAGTGAAGGCAAAGAACTGGTGTTTGGTTCCTAGGGGTATGCCAGTGGGTGAAGCACTATAGTGTCAAGAGCACAGGCTCTAAGACCAAGCCCATGTGTGTATATAATGGTCAGGAGTCAGACTGCCTGGGTTCTGATCCTGGTTCTGCCACTTACTAGTCATGTGACAGGGGGCTTATTACTTAGCTACCTTGTGCCTCAGTTTCCTCATCTGTCAAATGGTGGTAAGTAGAACATCCTCCTCGTAAAGTTAAATGAGATATATAAAACATGTCACCTGGTGCCTAGCTAGTAAATATTCGATAAACATAGCTTCTGTTATTATGATATTACTTCTACTGTTACGATCATCGTTATTATTAGCCAACTTGGAGCTCTGGCTCTGATCTGTTCTCTGCCCCAAGGTGAAGGAGAAGCCTAAGCCTAGGACACAGCCGTCCAGGGTGCCTGGGGCCCCACTTCCCCAACCTGCCTTGGAGCTCCCCCTGGTGGGCAGGGAGCCTCAGTGAGAGGTTGAAAGGGGTCTGCAGCCCCAGCTGACCCCAGTCTCTTCCTGTAGCCGGATGACATCGGCCAGTCACCCATCGTCTCCATGCCGGATGGAGACAAGGTGGACCTAGAGGCCTTCAGCGAGTTTACCAAGATCATCACCCCGGCCATCACCCGCGTGGTGGACTTTGCCAAAAAACTGCCCATGTTCTCCGAGGTGAGTGGCAGATGGGAAGAGGCATGGTGCCACACAGGAGGGGAACCTGGGGCTGCTCCCTGGGTCCTCCAGTGTCGCCAGCACGTGCTCATCTGAGGTTCTCTGGACAGGGAGCAATTCCTGTAGGTCAGCACACAGCGAACACACATCCAACACGCACGCACACGCACACACACACACAGAGATGACCAATGCTTGAGGAACCAAGAGGGTCCAAGTGCCCAGCCTCCCCCGCCCCTCCCTGCCCTTCCCCCCACATCTACATAGCCACTCTGGCTCTAGCAGCTTGAGTGTTCTCATTTTAAAGAGCGCTAACTCTGGGCACCGGCTGTCCTACTAGCTGTGTGACCTTGGCCATGCTACCTAACCGCGCACCTCACTTTCCCCCTGTGCAGTGGGGCTGGAGATAATGACGGGGGGTAACTCAGAGGCGTAAGTAAGTGTGAGGTTTAATGACATAGGTCATGCCCGTGGCCCAGAGCAAGGTTAGCTGTTCGGAGTACCCCTTCCTGGTGGAGGCCGGTGGTGACCTCTCAGCTCCCAGAGGACACCCACAGGAGACGCTGGCGGGGAGGGAGGGGCATGCTGAGTGTTCCTGTGGCCCTGCCATTCCGCAGCTGCCTTGCGAAGACCAGATCATCCTCCTGAAGGGGTGCTGCATGGAGATCATGTCCCTGCGGGCGGCTGTCCGCTATGACCCCGAGAGCGACACCCTGACGCTGAGCGGGGAGATGGCCGTCAAGCGGGAGCAGCTCAAGAATGGCGGCCTGGGCGTAGTCTCTGACGCCATCTTTGAACTGGGCAAGTCACTCTCTGCCTTTAACCTGGATGATACGGAAGTGGCTCTGCTGCAGGCTGTGCTGCTAATGTCAACAGGTACCTGCCTTCTGGCTGGGAGGGCTCAGAAGCTTGCAGGGGCCCAGAGCTTGGCTGGGCCATGGGCCTGTCACTCTCCTCTTCCCTGAATCCTACAGTCTTTCTCTGTCCCCCAGGTTTCCCTGTGTCATTGGGCCCATTCTCTGTCCCTTGTCCCCTGCTCTGAACCCTCCTTGGTTCTGATGTCCAAGCCCCTCTGTTGCCTCCCCATGCCCCCTCTGCTCCTTGTCCCATCTTCACCCCATTCTTTCTCTCGGTCCCCTATCTGCTCTCTGTTGCCCACATTTGTCTTTGTTCCCCTACCCCCCAGGTACCTTCTGTCCCCCATCACTCCTCTCCCTCTCTGGCCCTCTTCCCACCAACCCTTCTCTTTGCCCCCTAGTCCTGCCCTGTCTCCAGGTTTCCCCCCCCCTCTTCTCACCTCTCAGTCCCTCTGTCTTCTTTATCCATTACCTCTCCAAAGCCCCAGCTCCCCAGCCTCCTCCTCAGCCCTGCCCTTGCTCCCATGCCTGCACTGCGCTGTGTCTCCCCCC
>LNAC01000091.1:5891039-5918413 GCA_002007465.1 Ailurus styani
AGAGGGCCCTGGGCTCAGGGCTGCATGTCGGCAGGGATGGATGGGTGGACATAGACGCCCCCGGAAGCCATGGGGAATGGGGCAGGGGCAGGGGGAGGGGTGCCAGGGCTTCCTGCGCTTTGCACTATTGGGGCAAAAATGTCTTAAGCAGTGGGGAACCTGCCACCCCACCCTGACCCTCAGCCTGCCACAGCCCCTTACACACACACACACACACACACACACACACACACACACGGGAAGGCAATGCTGCCTTCGGGGCGTGTCCTTCCCCCACTGTCCAGGTGTTCTGACGGGGGTGGAGGGCCTGGAAGAGCATCTGCTGTCACCTGTGCATGTGCCTGCCCTGCCCCCCTCGGGCTCGTGGGCTGCCCCTGCTGTCTTTGTCTGTCTCTATCCTCTCTCTCTCCTGGGGTACTGATTCCTATATTACTCCAGTCCCATGGGTAAGCCCTCTTGTACCTTTCTCTGGGGGTACACCACCCCTGGGGGCCCAGTGGAATTCCTGACCTGTCTGCTGTCTCCCCCATCCTTCCATTCCCACCTCCACCCCCACCCCCCATTCTCAGCCATGGACATGGTGGAGAAAAGGCCTTGAAGGGGCTTGGCCTCTTACGGGCACTTGGGAATCCCTCCCTCCCTCCCCTCCCCCAATCATATGAGCTGTGATCCCCTACTCCTCCCCCCTTCTCTGACCCCTCCCCCCCTCACTCTAGGTGATGCGGGGTGTATGTGTGCGTTTCTCTGCGTGAATGTGTGAGCGAGTACACGTGGTGGGGCAGGAGCCAGGGGACTCAGGAGCGCCACGCACCTGCTCTAGAGAGGCAGCTGTCCCAGTCCCTGCTTTGGAAGTGGGGGACAGGGCCCTCTCCTGGGGGCCATTGGTGCTAATGAGGGGGATGGCCTTGACGTGGGTGCTTAGCATGCCTCCCCCAGTATTGGCCCGGGGCACTAGGGCAGGCGGGGCGGGGCAGCAGGTGCAGTATTGGTGGGAGGAGGGACTGCTGGGAATGGGCCAGGCCAGGACAAGGGGGTGCCAGAGCCATGACCACTCCCCCGTGCCCACCACCCGCCTCTCCATCTCAGTATCCCCCCCATCACTCAGAACACACATACCTCATCCAGCCTCCTCCCTGCTCAGCCTTGGGGAGGGTGGGGGTGGAGAAGCCCCTACCCCTTCCCCTGGTGGCGGGTCTACAGGGCTGGGAGAGGGCAGGGCGTGTGACACAGACACCGTCCATAAGGGGGACAGTTAATTCCTGCCCCAGGAACTCCTGGGTGGGGGGAGGGGGCACTTCCCTGGAGGCGCTACTGAATGTATGAGAAGCTGGTGCTGGGGTGGGGGGAGGGGGGTTGTGGCCAGAAACAGGGAAGGAGGTAGGTCCCCTTCCCCAGGGAGGGGGGGGCCGGTAGGGGTGACTTGGGGGGCTCCTACTCCTGCCCCACATTGACAATCAGTATGTCTGTTACGTGCGATTTTTCACCCCGTTGTGTTTTGGGTCAGGATTTTAAAGAAAGATATTTTTATGGTAATTGTTGCTCGTCTATTTTACTATATATTTATGTAATAAATATATGATGAAAATAACCCCCTTGGGCACCCCCCCTTAGACTTGTGTGCTGTTTCCCTGTATCCTCCCATCTGCTGGCAGAGTACCCACCCCACAAACTGACCAGATGGAGAGGTGTGCCCCAGCCTTGGCACTATTTCCACCCCGCCCCCCGCCCCCCGCCCCAAACGAGCACACACCACAGAAGCCAGCTCAGCTGTGAACTATTGGATTTGAGACAGGAATAGAACAAATCGGGGGGCTAGAGAATAAGGGGGGGGAGAGTGATTTAAATATGGGAGGACGGGAGGGTCAGTGATGGGGGAGGGAGGCAGTTATTTACAAGAAGGCTCGGGGGGCCAGAGGCTCATCTTGGAATATTTTATAACAATATAAATAAGATTCTGGTTTGCTTTTCCTTTTCGTCTCGTAAAGGAGAGAGAAGTGCAGAGTTCGATTCTGTACAAGGGGGCAGCGGCAGAAGGCCGGCCGGGCGGGTCACTGGGCGTCCACCCGGAAGGACAGCAGCTTCTCGGAATGCATGTTGTTCAGGGTCCGCAGGTCCGGCAGCTTGAGCAGCAGCTTGGTGAAGCGGGAAGTCTCCGAGGGCCGGTTCTTCAGCACCAGAGCCCGAAGAGCCCGCAGCAGCGTCTCCTGGAGCTGCTCCACCGAAGCGGAATTCTCCATGCCCGAGCGGTCTGTGGGGAAGACGACAGCAGTGAGGCGGGCTCCCTGAGCTCCTCTGAGGAGGAACCGGAGGAGGCCCGCGAGGAGGTCTCCGAGGAGGTCTCCGAGGAGGACGCGGCCGCTGCCGGCGCCGCTGCCGGTGCAGCCTCTCCCTGAAGCCCCTCAGAGGGCCCACGGGGAAGGAGGAGGAGGGGAGCGCAACTCCTCCTCCCAGGCCTCCGCCCCAAAAGCAGGAGGTGGCTGGAAGCTGGGAGCGTGGGCTCAGCAGGGCTGGTCACCTCCCACCCCACAAGGCCACTCTCCTTCCCCCCCCGAACAGGCCAAACGGCATCCAGGCTCCCTTGCTTTTTGCTCTGTAGTTCCCTCTGCCTGGGCTGCCCTTCCCCCTCTCTGCCTGGCAATATCTTAACTTGTCCTGTGAGGCCCCACTCAAGTGTCACCTCCTTCCCCAGCTCCCCCAGGCAGAAATAGTTGTCTGTGCTTCCAAAGCCCTTGGTTCATGCTTCTACTGTGACACTTATCTCACTGTTTTATAATTAGTCGGGCATGAGTCTGTCTCCCCAGCCAGACTGTGTCTGAATCATGTCTGTATCCCCAGTGCCCGGTGCAGGGCCTGGCATAGAGTAGGTACTCCATAAAAGGTGTGTTGAATTGAACTGCGTCCGCCTCCTCCCCCGGGGTCAGGCTCAGGCGAGCGCTTGACCTACCCGCAGAGACCAGCACCACCGCGGTGAAGAGGCCCAGCTCCTCCTCGGTAAGCGCCAGGGAGTTGAGCTTCTCGCTGAAGTCAAACATGGCACTGAGCAGGTCCCCCATGCCCATGGCTCCGAGTTCCTGCAGGCTGTAGGTGGTGCGGCTCAGGAACATCACTGTCTGGTCCTTCACGTTGAACAGCGATGCAAAGCGCACCATCAACACCTGGTGGGGGGGGACCAGGGACAGTCATCCTTGGGTGGGGTTGGGGGTGGGGAGCATTTGCCAAATTACCCCTGAAGTTTTCCAGAGGCTTTCACTGGTGCTACCTTAGATCTCTCAGGGAAGAGTGGGCGTGGTTTCTTGAATAGGGAGGGGGGTGGGGGTGGGGGAGAGATGGAGGGATGGGGAACAAACATCACCCCGGCTCTGGAATCCAGCAGGTCTGGATCTGAGTCTTAGCTGTGTCACTCCCCATGACCTTGAGCAAGGTCACAAAACTTCACCAAGGTAAATCTGCTCATGCCTGCGGTGGGGGGGCGGGGGTAGCAGTGTGCCCTAAGGTGTTCTTTTAAGGTAATGGGATGTGATTAGACCCCAGCTGAGATGACAGGAGACCCAGCCATCCCAAGGCAGGATGGGGAGGGATTCTGCCCCCTCCTTCCAGCAGTCAGAGTCTGCCCGACAGAGACAGCGGGGTTCCAAAGCCTTTGAGAGGTTCCCTGCCTATCCCAGACACCAAGTCCTTCTGCTGGATCCTTCCCAAGGTCAAGAACAGGGAGCACAAAGGGTCACTCACCTCAAAGGTGCCAGCCTTAAGCAGGGTGACCTGGTCGTGCTGAGAAAGATCACGGAAGCCAGGGATGTGCTTGGCAAACTCTACCACCTCCCGCACAGCAGGTGTGAAGCTCATGGAGAAATCCTCCCAGATCTCTTGCACGGTTCTCCCACTGCGTCCGTGTGGGTACATGTTCATGGGACATGCCTGGAGAAGGAAGGGATGTGGAGAGGGGAATATCAACCAGGCTGGCTCAGACGGGTTCCCCTCCCCCACCGGCAGGGCTGGACCCCAGTTTTGGCCTCCGTTAGGGGCTGTGGCCCTGGAGGATGGATCTTTTAGGTAAAGTAGCAATCAGGTGCCAGGTGGAGATCAGAGGTTGGCAGGCAGAGCCCTTACTGCGGGGCTGAGCATCCTCCCGACAAGAGGGTATTCCTGCGTTAGTGTCCAGGCACACCCAGCTGCCTTCTGCTAAATCCAGTCTCCCAGGCCCCCTGCCCACCTCACCCCCAGTGCCCTCACCAGCAGAACGTTCTTGGAGTTGCCCTGCCGTGGACTGCTGGGAGATGCTTCGCCTTCTGGGGCTGGGTACACATGGGTGGGGCAGAGACGGTGCCCGTTGCTGTTGGGCTGCTGGCAGCTGTGGTGGGCCGGGCCAGGGGGCCAGGCGGGAGGGTAGGAGGAGGAAGCCTGGCGTAAACCGTTCAGGGCCTCGTTATGACGCTGGGCAGCCACGATGTTGTTGTCAGTGGGGACAGGGGGGCAGCCCTGACTCTCCCAGCAGTGTGGGGTGGCGGCCGGAGGGCTGCCCGACACATGGTTGGCATTGAAGTTGCCAGGTGAGGTGCCCAGCTTGTCATGGGCATAGGTGAAGATTTCTCGGTGGGCCCGGGCCACCTGGGATATCACATCCTCCACCGTGGGCTCAGGACTTGGGGACCGGGGAGGCGTCAGCTGTTGTGGGAACTGGGAGAAGCCCACCAAGGGTGAGGGGGCCGGAGCGGGAGGTGGTGAGGGGCCCAGGGGGCCCGGGGTCGGATGCTGGGCGGGCGAGGTTTCCAACGGGCACTGGCTGCTCAACTGGTTGTTGGCCAAGTTCATGGCGCTCTGCATCTCGGCAAGCATCCGCTGCTTCTCTCGTTTGGGGATGCGCCCAAAACGCACAGCTGTGACAGGATGAGAGCAGCGTCAGGAAGTTCTCATACACACTCACATGCTTCTCTTCCTTCCTTCCTCCTCCAAGGGCAAGGCCCTGAAGGCCTGGGGTTCCACCTCAAAACCAGAACCGAGGCTGCGCCCACTGAGGGGGGGTTTTCCAAGTAGGGGTTGCCCTAGGAGGTGTCCAGAGGAGCTAATGGGGAAGAAGTGTGTTTATCCAAGAGGATGAAAGGTGGGTGTCCCCAACGCAAAGGAGACTCATGGGTTGACGTGTCTCCATTGGGGCTTTTTTTAAAGGGAAGGATTAACTCAAACTTTGGGCGGAATGAAGGGAGCGGGGCGCGTCGTGGGGATGCCTGTGGCGCTGCCTTACCATCTCGAGACATGCCCACGGAGAGACACTTCTTGAAGCGACACTGCTGGCAGCGGTTGCGATTGATGCGGACAATGGAGCAGTTTTCATTCTTCAGACACCTTTTGTACTGGATGTTCTGCTGGATGCTCCGACGGAAGAAGCCCTGGAAGGACAGGGGCAGCTAGTGAGTGTGTCCGTCCAGGCGAGGCGTCTGTGTCCAGTGGGATGAGGTCACCTGCCTCCACCCTGACCCCCACCCTGCCTCACCTTGCAGCCCTCACAGGCATGCACGCCGTAGTGGAAGCCCGAGGCGACGTCCCCGCACACTTTACACAGGAGCACCATGCCATTCAGCTCTGTGGGAAGAGAGAGGCGGTGGGTGAGCCGCGGGGCCATCGAGCGGCCAGAGATGGGCGGGACGGCAGTTGGTGCGACTCTAGGAGAAATCCCTGAGGCCGGGGAAGGCCCTGGGAAGAACCATGTCACGGGGACCCCAAGGCCCCACCTAGGCCCGGCCGCCTTTCCCCAAACCAGCTGACAGTTTACGCACTGGTGATGTTGCTGGTGCTCTTGCTGGGGGACACGCGGCTGCTATCTTCCAGGGCCACCTGCAGACCCCCGGGGGGGCTCCCATTATAGAAGGAGGAGGACGACGATGAGGAGGAAGATGAAGAAGGGGAGCCGTCATCACTCAAGCTGGGTGGGATGCTCCCAAAGGAGCGAGCTGGGTCCTGGGTGAGGGAGCCCGTGGGCGATGGTGGGAAGTAGGCAGGGCAGCCTTGCGCCAGGGACTGGAAGCTTCCATTTGAGCTGTCACTGTAGAGAGACTCAGGGCTGGTGCGGCTTGGGGAGGAGCCGCTGGAGCCAATGTAGGTGATGACACCACCTGGCAGGAGAACATGAGGGAAGGGGGTGTCAGCCGGCATACACCTTTGGTTCCAGGACACCACTCTGCCCCCACCTTCCTCCCTCAGACACTGCTGGATGCTCAGAAGTTAACCGTGAGGAACCCTTAATCTTGGGAGTCCCAGGAAGAGCCGCAATGAGCAACTCCCCAACACATACCAGACACGACATGGCCCACTGACACCCCAAGACCATTTGCAGGGTACATTCAGCTTCTGCCTTGGGTGTGAGGGGCCTCCCTAGAGGCAGGACCTCTGCAGGCATCTCACATATGCACCCCCCCCCCACCAGCCCTACCCCGCCCCGGACGCCTTCCCTGGGAATATCTACTGCAGCTAATGATTTAGTTGTCAGGGGCAGACCTGAGGATGGGATGAGCTGTTGAGACCCATTCAGAATGCCTCGTTTTCCCTCCCCCACACAAAAAAATACCACTGCCAATGTTAACCCCAAGACCATTCCAGGGATGAGACTATGGAGGGCCAGCCAGCCAACACTGAGAAGAGTAGAGGTCTTCCAAGAGTAAGCCAGTCACATTCCCCCAACACTGGAAGACATACTCTCTGAAGATAAGGTACTGAACCTGCCCAGGCTGGATCCCCTGGCCTCCAAGAGCAAGGGTCAGAGCGGATTCTCCCTGAGTCCAGGAAAGACTTAGTAGTGCACATTACAGGAGGTGGACATGAAAAACAAATTGTCCAGCCTAGGACTTTGGAAAACCCCTTCTAGATCTCTCAGCCTGGTGACAATGACCTTGGCTCTCTGGCCATTCAGGGACTTTGGCCCTCCCGTTATATTGCCAGCCAGGTGGCTTGTTCCTGTGATCCTAGCAGGAGAAAAGGTGACCTGGCTGCCACACCTTTACCAAGCACCTAGATTGGCCTGCCACAGGCTGGGTGGGAGAAGGGAGGATCCTAGGACACGTGTGAGCCGGCACAAGCCATGTCACCGTGTATCCAGAGGCACATGTCTTGCTCACCCACTGACACACACTGCACTGGGCAGGGCAACCTTAAAATAGCTCAAGGTTGGTCAGGGTGAACCCAGTTCCCAGTAAAATAGTTGCACAACAGATCCGCTCCTACAGTTTCAGGGTTGAGATGGGGGGTGGGGATGGGATATTAGTTGGTGGTAAATGAACTTGACCTAGTTCACCCAGCCCCCAAAGGGGAGTAAGACCTTCATCCAAAGAAAATCCTAACCTGGAAGTGAGGGGCATGCCCCAAAGTGTCTAGTTCTAGATTTAGATCTATCACGACCAACTTGATTTGTGACCTAGAGGAAATGAACTCCTCTCTCTGGGTCTCAGTTTTCCTTTCTGTGAAAAAAAAAAAAAAGAGAGAAAGAAAAAGAAAAAAGAAAAAAGCTTCAGTTATGATTCTGGGATGCACCTGTTCTGGGGAAGTCCTTCCTGACAAACTGCTGCTTGCTTGGTGGGGGTGCGTGGTAAGACAGTGTTTGCAGGACTAAGGAAAGAGATGCTCCAGGAACAGAAAGAATTTGGAACGTGGCGAGACTGAGTCTAAAGGCAGTAAAGTGAAGTAGGTGCAGACAGAATAAAGAGGAGAGGAACGAGGAGAAGGGTGGCTAGATGCGAGGTACCACTGAGGAGTGTAAACATGAGGCCACGAAAGGTCAGGGATGGCTCCATCTTACTCTGCTTGGGTGATGGGGAGAAGGGGGCCCCAGGCAGGCGGACAGGAAAAGGAGGCAGGCGGGGGCGGTGAGTCAGCCCAGCTTCACCCAGATCTTGGCGGGGCGGGGCGGGAGCCGGGCCCTCAGCCGGCCTCACGTCCCCACTCCACGTGTGCCTCCTGCACGTGGCTCCCCAACGAGGAACCCCGCAACTCGGGGCTCCGCCCCCTCCGCTTTCCGTCAATCGGGAGCAGCAGCCCCGCCCCCGTCCCGCCCCTCCCGGGCCTCCGGGTCCTGGGCTAGGCCCCAAACGCCCGCCGGGCCGGGGCAACTGAGGGGAGGAGAGAAGGGAACACGCGTTGCCAGGGCGACCGGGGGGGCGGAGCTCATTATGTAACGGGGCCGGAAGGCAACGACCAATGGGGTGGCGGCCACGGCTTCTGCTGAATGAAAACAAACGCAGCACGTGGGCCGGACTCCGCAGCCATGTGAGTCCTCTGGGCCTCCCGGGCGCTGTGGGTGTCCTCCCTGGGGCAGGGCACCACTCTGCTGGCTCCTCAAGTGCCGCTCCCTACTGTCACTGAGGATTCCCCAGTGAGATCCGAACCATTCCCCCAGCCCCTCCCGCCTGGAGCCCCCATCGCCCCACTGCTTCTCAGGTTCCCTTGAGCTTGCAGGAACTAGGGGAAGAGGAAGAGAAGGGGGGGTCCTCCTTCCGAGAAGGCCAGGCATGCCACAGCTGCAGGCGAGGGGGGAGGAGGAGATGGAGGCGTTTGGGGCTCTGCTCCAAAGCTCCCAGTCCCTCAAAACTGTGCATCTTACCACACGGACCCGCTCTCCATTACCTCCTGCCCGGGACCCAAGTCCTTCAGGCTAAAAGGAGCTTTGGGACTCTGAGAGGTGGTGGTGCGGCGCTTCCGGGCGCGTTCCCAGGACGAACAACTCGCTCGGGAAATCCCAGCCTATGGTCCCCATTATGCTAGCAAATCCCCGGGCCGATGGAGTCCCCAGCCCCTTACAAAGTTCCTCTTGTTCTAAGGCATATATGGAAGTGAGGAGACAGTGACAAAGGATGATGATAGTAAAGGAATCCCGGTACCTGTGTTATTGTTGGAGTCCAGGGTCGTCATGTCTTCACCAGCTGAGAGCGGTCATTCAAACAGGACCTTGACACAGACTGGAGGTTGCAATTGCCGCTGTCGCCCCCTGGGCAGTGACTGAGGGCGGGGAATGGACTCCGCGGATCACAAGCAGGATCCGAGGCACCCTGCAGCAAGGTCTCGGGGCGGCCGGACTGCAGCCCTGCAGAAGGGTAGGACGCAGAGGCAACGGAGGTCTGCTTTGCATGGGAAGAGCAGAGTGTGGGGGAGGGGGGGAAATCAGCCTGCTGTAGTTCTGGCTGGAAGGTAGCAAGGAGGGTCGGGTCTCTGCAGTGCACGGGGTGCCACTGGCTGACGGCTTCACAGCGCTGCAGGGTAGCGAATCTGGAGCTCCCGGTGCAAAAGTCCCAGAGGGAGAGAGGATGCAGTCAGGAAGTAAGTAGGTGATGGGGAGAAACGGGGCACCCAGGCGCAAAGAAGCGAGACGTGTGCCCTGCTACGTTCCCTCGGCAGCAATATTTCACTCTGCCAATCTCAGCCGCCTTTTGCCCCAGCCTTTTTCCCTGGGACAGAGAGCTCTGCGCAGGCGCCAGCAACCCAGGGTTCCCGGGCCGCACGCGGCACTGGAGCAGGTACCATGTGATCCCAGGGAGCGCCTCGTGCCCCAGTGACACACTTTTCCAGCAGCAGGCACGTTGAGCTCCGTGCGCCTGCGTAACGCTAAGCCTATCGGGATTTGTAGTCCACTGGCAAAGTGGGCGGGCTGCGTTTATTTTTCCCCTTTCTGCCTTGCAAAAGCGGTTGCTGGGGCCGGGGAGGAGCTAAAAGCCGAATAGGGTGGGGTGCACTGAAAAGTCAGGGTGGCGTGTTTGGAAAGCCTGTATGGCGGAGGCATGTGAATTCCTCGGGAGAGACTGGCAAGCCTGGCTGCTCCCTGGGAGATCAAAGCTAACAGGCTCTTTCTGCAAACCTTGCAAACGTGAGGGCTTCACGTGATTGCAGGACTGACCTCGCCTTAAGGTTACTGGTGACACAGGGAGAGACGACAAGTAGGGGAGGGAGATATCCCCAGAGTCAGGAACTTAAGCTGAATTTCTGCTGCAGGGCCAAAAGTCCTGAGACCAAAAGGAAACGTGACCCTTTTTCCCTTCTCTCCTTAGGGAGAACACCCCTAGGGAAAGGAGTTGTTGCCATGGGGGTGAGGTTGTCCCTAGGGACTCCCTGTTTGCTTGGATGACACCAGCCCACTCATTGGAGGTGACTTTGGGGTGAGTCATTTCCCTTTGTCTGGGAAATAAAAAAGACCAGGGAGGGGAACTTTATGGTGAAAGTGCTTTGAGGTCCTAAAGTAATGGGGCCGAAGGTGAAGCAGGGGTCTGGAGGCAGAGTGACACCCCATCCCCCCACCACCAGTGCTTGAGTGCAGCATGTAGATCCCACAGAAGGGAACTTGAAGGTGATCTTAACCCCCATCCCCTTTCCTTCATATCCCTTCCTTGGTAAGAGGAAAAAGAGGCCTAAAAGAAGTAGGTGGCTCAAGGTCAGACATTCATTCCTAGTTCCCTAATGCCCACCCTAAACAGCAGGGAGATGGGCAGACACGCAAGGGAAACACTGCCCAGGGCTTAGAAACAGCCAGATCTCCCTTCAGAGCACTGGTGAAAATAGGTCTCTCCTGCTCGAGGACCTGGACTGTGGAGAGAGATGGGGCCTCTTGTTCAAGCAGCTAAGTGAGTCTGAGCCCCCTCAAATTCCTTAGTCCCAGCGCTTCTACGGAGGGTTTTGTGTTTTTCTTTCTGCACAGGAAGCCCTTCCCCGCTTGTTCACAGATAGCTTCTAGGCAGCACTGAGGGTTATGCCTGGAAACATGGCAGTCACCAGAGAGGTAGAAAAAGGAGGAGTGTGGGCACCAAGGAAGGATGAACTTGGGTAGTGAGGAAACACTCGAAGTGAGAGGGGATGGTGAGGCTGACTGAGGGGAGGTGACTGAGTAGCTGGCTTGACCACTGACCCTCTGACTCCCAAGAGATGTGCTCCCTAAAACGGGCTCCTTAGAATAGTCTGGGCTTCAGCTTTATCCCCCCGCCCCCAAGGAAAAGTGGGAGGAAGAAGACAGTGGGCTCTTCCCTGCCTGCCCTGGTCCTCTGGCCCAGAGCTGGGAAGCTGTAGCCCAGAGAGCGTGGGAGGAGGGCCTGGGAGGGGCTAGGACAAACAAGGAAAGAGGCTTTTCAGGAAAACTTGGTTCTGACCTCAGCCTTCTCCCCTCCCCCTCCTGCAGGGCTCTGGAGGGAATGCTGGGAGGTGAGCCTCTGTGTCCAGGACTGCCTGCTCTCTGTGCTCTTCCTGACCCTTCCTCAGAGCCAGGGCCAGGGCTCAGGTACCTGCCAGGGCTGGATTCAAAGTCAGGGCCCTTGGCATGACCTCTAGTGCCCCACCAGCCCCAGCACCCACACCAGCGCACTCCCCTTAGTTGTCCTGGATCCTCCCTGAGGCCCACAGCTCTTGTGCATTGCTCATGATTCTGTCCACCCCCTGTTCAACTTGTTGCTCTTTTCCCCTATACGGAAAGGGCCAAGGGTCAAGAATCTCTCCCTGAGTTTGCAGCCTGGGAGAGGGAAGAGGAAGCAGAGGCAGGGAGAGCTGAAATTCAGTCAGCCTAACTCTTGGCAAGGAGCTGGGTTGTTTTGCAGTCTGAGTGAGGTATGAAGGCGGAGGCTGGGAGGGAGGAAGCAAAAGAAGGGGGGTTTACCACTGCTCCCTCCTTCCTCTGCAGCACTTCTTATAGGGCTCCCTTTTTTCTTTCCCGACAAAGAGGTAACTTTGGGATCTTCCTTCTACAATTGGAGGGAAGGATACAGAAGAATGAAGAGGCAGGACTCTTCCTTGGCTCTAGAAGCTTCTAGTCTCTCCACCCTGTTCCTTCTACTGCCAGCAGCTACTGGCAGAAGGACAAAGACCTATGGGACCTAGAGCCACCTAAGGGATGGAGAGAAGGCTGAGTAGTCTTGCCTTTGGGGACCTGGGCTGGAATCTAGCTTTGGCCTCTCTTTGACCTCAACCTTGACCTTAAGACAACAGGTGCAAATCAACACAGCCTCCCACCTCTCCTGCCAGCTGGACATTCCAGTTCACTTCTACACACACACACACACACACACACACACACACACACACACAGTTCTTCCTATAGCCAAATTCAGCCCAAGAAGGAACTGGACTCTTAATAAACAGTGCTCAGATTAGAACCGTGTGGAATGGATGCAAAGCCAAGACCTGGCACAGCCCAGGCTCCATGTTGCCCACACTTCTACTTAGATTCCTCAGAGTCTGGGATTCTGGGGACAGACCTCACTCTTGTGGGTCAGGGTTGGATTGTGTGTGTGTGTGTGTGTGTGTGTGTGTGTGTGTGTGTGTGTGTGTGTGTGTTTCCAAATATGTCTTCAAATTCTCCTGGATTTCTTTGGACAGCCCAGATAAAGCAGAGGAAGGAATGGGATCAAGAGCTCTAAATTCTAGTCAGAGTATGCATTTGATCGTGTGAGTGAGAGGCTGTGTGTGTGAGGGTGTATGAATGGTATGAGTGTGCATAGATGTGTGTGTTTGATCTGGATCTATGCTCCTTGCCAGTGTGTTGATCTGGGTAACAGGGCAACGCCCTGGGCACATCCTGGGTGGCCTAAATCTTGAGCTGGCTGTTTGATTGACTGACTGACTGACTGAGGGTGGGTCCTTGCTGGAAACCAGGTCAAGCTTCAGTAGGTGCCTTCCCTTCCCCCTCCTTTTTCACCAAGCAAACCATTGCCTGGGGAGTAACCTCCCTGCCCAGGTGATGTAGACGTGGCTCAGACACCCTGGGGATGCCCCAGAATCAGGGAAGCGCCATGTGCCTGGGAGAGACTCATGCCTTGCCCTTCTAGATTCTTTTCCTATTCTCTAAGGGACCAGCTGGCTTTCCTTCACCCACCCAAAGCGTTGATGTCTTCGGGAGAATTTCAAGAACATGCCACAGGAGGGCCCAAATCTGAGGTGATTTGTTGTTTAGGGGCACTGGAGAAAGAGAGGGTGAAGCATGGTCCAGGGCTGAGTTCTATGGATGTGTTTTTGCCTCAGATTCTATCGTCACCTCACTACTCCTTCTCCAAGGAAAGGAAATAATAAGCATGTATTAAGTACCAACTGTACGCCAGGCTCTGGGCTAAGTGGTTTACATATATTATCTCATTTAATATCCATAACAACACTACGCTGCAGGTCTTATTCTTCTTTTAGAGATAGGGAAGCTGAGGCTTTGAGATGTTTGTTAGCTTGCCCGGGATGCGGCAAAAGGCTAGGTGATTTGTCTTGAAGCTGCCCTTGAAATGAAGCACTAAAGATTGTCACATCGAAAACTGGTGGAGTCGACGGGGATTTTTGGAGGGGCTACAGCTCCTCCAGCTGTCTCTTGGGACTACCACTGTCAACGTCACAGTGGAAACAGGAGTATTGGCAATCCAACCCCAGGTCTGAGGGTACAAGTATTTCCACTAACAAGACTGCCTATCCTGGAGGAAATGATCCCTTCGACTAAAGCTCCGAAATGTCTGAGCGTCTGAGCGACCAGCTCGTCCTGGTATTTCCTAAGCAATAATGCTGCTTGGGAGGGTGGCGAGTCAGCAAAAAGAGAAGCCTAAAACACCCCCTGTCCCCACAAGTACCTCACCTTCCCAGGCCCACGTTTCCTCTTCCCTTACCCTCTCCCCTCTCTCCCTCCCACATTCTCCTCCTATGGTTGTAAAGGGAGATAGGGGGGACAGGAGAGGGTGCGACAAACAGATAGCAAACATATGTCCACAGAGACCGCTACAGAGGTGAGTCACGGAAGCAGGCATCTGAACCCTCTTCTCTCCCTCTGACTTTGGGATCCACAGCTGGTGACAAGGGGAGCGGGGAAGCAAGTCAAGGCCCTTTAAAGCACCGTGGTGCTTCCTTCAGGGGGTGTATTAAGAACAGAATGGATTGGTTCCTATAACTTTGCATGGTGACAGATGGGAGCTATGCTTATTGTGATGAGTATTTTGTAATGTATATAAATGTTGAATCACTATGTTGTAAAAAAATAATAATAAATAAAATTAAAATGTTTTAAAAAATGAAAAAGAAGGGATTCGTTCAATGAGAGTAGAGAAGGCCCTTAAAGTTGTGTACAGAGCCCTAAGGAAACAACATCCCACTTCCCCACATACCTGCTTGAGCAATGTGCACCCCTAAGTACAGGCCTTCTAAAGCCATTCACCATCCTAGGTCAACGGTTCTTCAGCAGATGCTTTGGGGAACCGGAAGGAGGGTCCCCCTTTCAGAGCCCAGGGTCCCACTCACATCACAGGATCCAGGAGGTGCATGGACTGTCCTTGGCAGTGGAAGACTCAGTCTCAGATCACCCTCCTTCTGGCATGGGGTTCCTCCACCCAGCTTGGGGGGAGCGGTGGCAACCAGTACATGCTATGCCAAGGCCATCCTCTCCAACCTTTGCTATGCTGCTGCTGGTGGTTTTGTCTTCCGGGCCTGGCAAAGGCCTGTGGTCTGTCCTTGAGCCTCTGTAGGACTGAGATGCAAGAGAGTGTGTGTGGGGAGTGAAGGGGTACCTGTGTGCCTGCCTCTGTTTCCAACCTCTTACCCCAAGCTCTAGGTCAAATCTCCTTATCCCCATTTCTTGGGCCTCTGCAGATCTCCTTGTAGCTGCCTGGGGAGGCCAGGGGCTCGTAATGGTCCTTGTGAGCAGGGCGGACCTCAGAGGAGCCATGGCCTGGGCAGACTTTAGGGACCGTGTGGAACTTCTGGGAGGCTTACATAAACACCGGCTGGGATGAAGAAGGAAAGGAGGGGTGTAATGGGCTGCCCAGGAGAAAAAAAAAAGCAGCCCCCACCCCTCCAGCTCAGCCTGCATGGAAAGAAGGAAAGAAGCTCATTTTTCCCTCCTCCCATCCCTCTCCCCTGGTCTGCAGCTGTGAGTTGGGCCGGAAAGACTGCAGTATCTCCGGGGAGGGGGGGCAGGAGAAGGAGAGAGAGAGAGGATGCGACTTCGCAAATTTGGGATCCCCCCCTTCTTCTAAATTGGGGGGGGCAACGGGGGGGGGAAGAAGCAATTTGCCAAAGAGATTTTCAATGCCACAGGAAGGAGCTTTGGCTCATTAGAATGCACAGTTTGCACCCTGAAAAAAAAAATCTGTGCTGGTTGCAAAAATGCAGACGTGTGTAGGGGCCCAGCGGAGATTTAAAAAAAAAAAGAAAAAAACGCTAGCTCTGCAATGCAGGATCTGCAAAGTTTTGGTGAGATGAGGAAATGTGGGTCGTGCTCGTTTCGTTTGCTTGTTCCTGCTAACCTACTGTCCGCCTGACTCCAGCACGGTCTCACATCCCAGCAAGAGGCACTGTTGCTCAGGAACAGGGTCATGGGCAGGGTGGGGGGTGGGTGGCTGGAGCAGAAGGCTGCAGTGGGGGTCTGGGGTTAGAATGCTGAGAGATGGACTCTTCTGGGGCTGGGAGGGCCAGGTGGATGGGAGGGGACACTCCCATGAGGGACTGAGCCTGAGCTTGTCTTTCACACTAGTGTTTGTTCTCCAGCCGAACGAACGGGGTTAGTGTGAAGTTCCTCCAGACCCCTCCGTGCCGCCCCCAACCCCCCCAACCCCCGCCCTCAGCTCCTCCCTATTCCCAACTGGTAGAAGGACTTTCCTTTTCCTGTCCCACAGACCACTGCTGCAGAAAGAACCCTGGTTTCTTGTCCCTGACCCCACAAGTCCCTGAACTCTCCTTGTTCTAATCCTGGAATGGGCACGTGCTGCCTCTCTGTGTGGCATCCTCCTTCCTAGAAAGAGGGGGCCAGGCCGCCTGATTTGGGGAGCCCAGGCTGCAGGGAAACCAAGACTTGGCTCCGGGCTGGCGTTGGCTCATCCACTCCAGTCCAGGGCTAGGGCCGGCCACTCTGTGCTCTTCGCTTGGGAAGGCCCTTTGTTCATACGGGGCCTGGGGCTCTGGGCCGAATAAACGCCACCGAGTTGCCTGGGAGGAGACTCTGGGGAAACCATGTTTCTCTCCTAGGTATTTGCTCCCCCGGTGGTTCAGGAGAGACAAAAGGAGACAGGAGCAGGATAAAGAGCCTGGTGATAGGGAGAAGGGAGCCTAGCGCCCTTTTGCTCCTTCCCCATCTTTCCTCCTGTCTCTCTGGCCCGGGAGGCCGGGGCCCAGTGTGTTTGTGCCGGCCGAGGCTCACGCGGGCTGCCGGGGTCACATGGCCTGGGCATGTGCAGCCTGCTCCATTTCTACCACAACAACTCGCTCATAAACAGCCCGGCTGCTGCGGCGGTGGTGGCGGAGACATGTGCAAGCGAGGGGGTGGGGCACGTGGCCCTGCCTGAGCCAAGGAAAGGCTCTCCGCTCCGCTCTGCCTCTCCCCTCCCCACGCTGGCGCTGCCTCGCCACAGGAAATTCCTAGTGCTCCTTTGCTGCTGCTGCAAAACATGTTTTTGGGAAGTGACTTTCAACAAGGACGGAGTCCGTGGGCTATTTTAAACGACATAGAAGAGATTATCAGTCCGACCCCGACTTCTGCTGCCCTGGCCCTATCTTTCTTAGATCCCTATCCACGTTGGGGTGGAGGGCTGAGCAGGGTCACATTTCCAATTCTCACCTGTTTCTTCCTCTTAAACTATATCATATTGGAACCAGTCAGGTCCCCCTGGCGAGCAGGTCCCCCTGGCGAGCACTGGGCGGGGGTGGGGGGCTGTGCTGGGGGGCTGTGCTTCCCCGACACAGTGGTTCTCAGGATCCACTGGTGGCCCCGGGATTAGGAGCGCGGTCAGCATCACCTGGGCACCTGTGAGAAAGACAAATTGTCAGGTCCCAGCCCAGGCCTAATGAATCAGCAGCTCTGGCAATAGAGCCCAGCCCTAGCACCTGATTCAGACGCATGCCAAGGGGAGCATGCTGCTCTGAGGTTTCGTTCCCTAGCTATCAGTCCTGCAGGGTCTAGCCCTAAGATCTGGGGCATGTCCACCTTTCCCCTTTTGTGCTTCTTCAGCTAGGTTTAGCCAGAGAGCTCCACCAGATTCAGTCTGACTCAGTGTGAAAAGCATTTATTGGGTGCCTACTGTGTGCAAGGATTCTGGAAACGAGAGCAGGTAAGCAGTGGGAGGACGAGTGACTAAGATCTGAAAAGGGAGGGGAAGGTACTGGGGAAGAATAAAGGAAGTGAAGGCTAGGGTTGTAATTATTTATCCTTTCTCCATCTTACCTACTTTTTGTTCTGTAAGTGAGACTCCTGTGAGACCAGTTGATTGTGGGGGTGCCTGAGTGGCTCAGTTGGTTGAGCATCTGCCTTCAGCTCAGGTCATGATCCCATCCATGATCCTGGGATTGAGCCCTGCATTGGGCTCCCTGCTCAGTGGGGACCCTTCTTCTCCCTCTTCTCCTGGCTTGTGCTCTCTCTCTATCTCTGTCTCTCTCTCTGAATAAATAAATAAATAAATAAATAAATAAATAAAGTCTTAAAAAAAAAAAAGAGTTGATTGTGGCTTATTGTCTTTTTTTGCCAACCATGAGAACCCCAGGCTAGTTAGAGCCATAGGTCCCTGACTCCCCATGCATAACTAAGAGAATATGAGCACCATGTACACATGTGCACACACGCACACACCCTCGTGGGGATCTCAGAGACAGGGGAAGGGAGAGCCAAGAAAAGGAATGAGGTCCCAGAGGGTTGGAAGTACCCCAGGCAAAATGAGTTTAACAGATAACAAGCAGGAAAAGTCTTTCAATGGGGGAGGGTGGGGACAACTCTGGCCTACTCTAGCTTCCTGAGCCGCAGAAACTGTGGCCAGAGGAAGCAGAGGGTCTCTAAAACAAATCACAAAGGCTCCTGAGAATGAAACCTGAGCCTGGAAAGCAAAGCGACTGGGGGAACAGACATTGGATCAGAAGGGTTCCCTTTCACAGGCAAACAGAGCAAGGGTGAGGCACGGGGGGTGGGGGGGTGGGGGGGGAGCAGAGATGGGAGCTAGGCGCGGCCCCTCTCCTCTGGCCTTTTCTCTTCCATCAGACGTAGCCTCTCAGGAGCAGAGATCCCAATTGACTCCTGGCGTCTCTGTGCTTCATTTTTTGAGGAATATGCTTTCCTCTGGTTCTCACAGAGCCCTTTCTGTCACTTCTCTCTGCAAGGGTTCCTCTCTGTGCCTGAAAGGCTCTGGGCTCAAGGAGCAGACAGGCCTGCAGGCTCAGCTGCAGTGACCTACATCGGCTCTCCCCTAGGCCCTGGGTGTGGGGGCTGAGGTTTCAAGATAGGAACTTGGGAATCTGGCACAGGTCTGCAGATGACGTCAGGGAGAGAGGCTGCAAAAGTGGCACGGGGGGACCACAGGCAGGGGGTACTGCAGGACTGAGTTCTCACTTTGTCATTCGTGGACAATATCAGAAGACAGTCCAAACCTCAAATACAAAAACATTTCTGAGCAGTGACCCCTTGGATGGGAGCCAGAGGTCTCTGACAGGCCCGGTGTCTCTTCACTAGATTTGGTAGTGGTTTCTGCCTGCTCCCCATTCTTGCTGAACCCACCCCAGTCTGCAGGAGCTGGAAAGATTTCCTTGGCTTGACGTGCATGGGTGAGTTCAGATTTCAGCTGATTTATTTCAGGGATATGAAGGCTGAGTAGAGGTGGTCAGATATGCAGAAATCCACTCCCAAGCTTTACTATATGGCAACCCATGTACTTCCTTAGATCTGAGGTTCTGAGAAGGATCCAGAAGAAGCCCTGCAACCAAATTACCATTTACAACCCCCTTACCTCAGGACCCTGGCAGCTGAACCTCTCCTTCCAGCTACAGGCTTCTGAAACAGGAAGGCAGGTTCTGAAATAGGTGTTTTCCTTCTCTCTCACTATAAACCACAGTATTTAGGATGCCCACTGCCTCCAGATTGTGGATGTTTTGCCCTGGCAAGAAAATGTTATTGTATGGGGGAGGAAATTAGGTGGTGGTGACAGAGAATGATAGATGAGCCTTTTACTTAGGGGAGAGAGAGAGCTAGCTCATCACGGGGAGAGCACGCAGGCAGCGCAGGGCTGGATGGCTCTCCTCTCCAAAGGGCTTCCCCTCCGCCAAGCCCCACCCCCAAAGCCCAGGAAGTCCATAGCCTGGCACCCAGCCAGGGTGAGAACATTCCCCAGGACTCTGACAGGCTGGGAGTTGGGGGGGTGGGGGGTGGGGATGGTGGTGGTGCTCCCACCCCGAGCTTGGGGAGAGGGTAAGGAAGCACACGGGGGAGGAAATGACCACAGAGAAGAGGGTGAGGCTAAGAGATGGGGAGCTAGCTTCCACTGCCACAGGTCCCTTTTAGACAGAAGGGTTGAGGCTGGATGCCTCCCCAAGGGCCATGTGAAGTGTCTGCAGCTTCAGAGTAGATGACCTCCAGGTCACCTCTCTGCTCAGGGTTGTCACTGACGTCGCACACCGTCCGCCCCGAGATTCTCTCTTCCTCCCTTACTCTAAAGGGGCTGTGGTTGAGCTGGGGAGCCCCGAAGTGGCGAAACTCTGCAACTGCAGCGGGGCTGGGGGAGGAGCCCAACGGGTCTCCCACTGTCTCTCCACCAGGGCCCCTCCCTTTTCCTCCACTAGGCCCAGGACTCTGGAAATAGCACCTGGTAATGGGAGCCCTGACAGATGCTGAGTTATAAGGAGAGCAAGTGTCCCTAGTCTCTAATGTTCTAGCTTACTCGCTTTTCGGATGTTTCCCTTGAAAATAGGTGCCCTCGGATTCCTCCCATTCCCTTCCACACATTGCTCCCTAACATGCCCCTGGAGAGCCAGCTACTTGGCTACAATAAGGTCCCCTTCTTTGGGCCCCCGGACCTGTAGCTCTTGGACTCCTATTCATGACCTCTATGACTTTGAGGGACAAATGACTCTGGGATCATCCTGATTTTAAATTTACCGTTCCCTACCCTTCCTTCTCTAAATACTGCCTGGTATAACTCTTTACCCTAGTCACCTCCCAACCACATGCCTTCCATCACCCCAATTCCCTATCCAATCTCTCAACCTCACATTTCATGTGTGGAAAAGGAGTGGGGAGGAATGAACACAGCTCCTTCAGAATTCTTTCCAAGGAAAACCAGTTCCCTGTTTGGTTTCATTTGACCTATATTTCTAGCTTTTCCGGGTTAGTCCTCATGTTCCCTGCATCAAGCCTTCCCACTGGACTAATTTTGCCATTCTGCCCACCTCTCCCACCAACATAATCCCCTGTGTTCTTCTCATCCAGGTCAGATGTCCTTAACGCTGAAAGAAGAAACTCCGCTTTGGAAATAATTTATGTCAGCTCTTGAGGAATACCAGCCCATTGAGGAAGGACAGCTTCCAGTGTTGTTCGAGAAGGGGACGCGGTGAGGGAGGCAAGAAGCTGAACACTCACTCTAGCAGAGGCCATATTCCCATTACCCAGGCAGGAATCCAAGTACTCTTGGTGCTTGTCAGGTATCTGAGGATTTCAGAGAGCTCTGCCAACAACAATGAAGAACTCTAGGGGAAATGGGAGTTGGAGTAGAGGTAACCAACTGTGCAGTGAGGGATTGAAACTTCAGCCAACTCCACCCCCAAAGTCGTTTTCTTTCATATCTCTTCTCCGGAATTTGCCTCATCTTTTATTTTGTGTGATCCTTAATGTTATTAACCAGGGAGTTATGAGGCATGCAATCATTTTAAGTAGACACAGCCACGTTCCCATTTTGCGCTGCACACCTCAATCAACTTTCCTCTTCTCCCAGGCTGCTGCCCCACATTCACCCTGAAGGGGGCACTTTTGTTCAGCCGTTGGTGCCAGAGAAAAGGGAGCCCCAGGAAGGAAACATAACAATTGGTCACGTGTTTTTGACGGGGGGGAGGTTCTCGCGGGGGTTGCTGGGACAGGGAAGGGAGGTCCACGTGGAGGGGGCGGAGCCCGCTGAAAGTTTTGGCGGGGCTGGCAATGGGAGAAAAATACCCAAATTTGAGTTGTGATTTTATTAAACAAACAACAACAAAAAAAGCAGAGCGGGTGTGTCCTGCCCTTGGAGAGGCCCCCGCGGAGGGGGAAAGAGGAGCAGCACACGAACCTCCTGCTCGCGGAGGCCAGGAACGCAGGGCAGGGCTTCTGCCAGAAAGAGCTCTGAGCCGTATGGGACGTAGGAGCCGGAAACCTCCCTGGCTCCACGCTGGTTCCCCATTCCCCATACTCCCGGAGAAAGGAAAGGTGGCCTCTCTTCCTTGGTCTCGTTTCGGGGCCATGTGGGGCAGGGCTAATGCCAGCCACACAACCCCGGCCTTTATTCGCCTTTCCAAGAGCCTCAGGAAGCCGCCCAGATGGATCCTCTCTCCTTGGGGAGAAGCCAAAACAAGCCTCCTTTACTACCTCATTCTGCCCCACAGTTAGCAGGAAAACACAGCTTCACACAGTCTTTAAGATGGAAGGGGCCTTAGAGATGATCTTCAATTTTCTTTTTGTCTTTCTCTTTGCACGCCATAAGCACTTTTTGCTCTTTGCACACCATAAGCACTCCCTTCAAAGAATGGACTTCTAGAAGTGGACTTCGCCATCCTAGCCCTTCTAAATCGAGAAGTAGTGATAATGTTGGCTTTAACTCCATCCATACCCTTAGCCAGAGGGCAAAAGGGAATGGTCATTATCCCATTAAGGGTAAAATAGGCAGAGGACTATTTAGGGACTTGATTTATGGGTCCTGAGGTTTTCCTAGGTGCCTTAACATGGAGCAGCTCCACTTTCTCCCTCTAGGTTTTTGCTCTTTGATATCCTGGGCCCTTTAGTTCAGGGATTACCACAGTTTAAAAACCTAATGGTTTGGGAGCACAAATTCTCTTCCCTCCTTAGAAGAGCTGCTCTTCCCAGGGCTCAGTTTTCTGGTGGGTTATCTATCTCATCCTGTGACTCGAGATCAAGAAGATCAGACCTCCAAATCCAAAAATTCCAGCCTCTTGGCTTTGGGGAAGAAAACCATGTTTACTTAGTCCGGAGTAGTGAAATCTTAGACTTTGGATTTCAGAGCTGTAAAGTTTCCAGAAAAAAAAAAAATATGGGGGACTGATGTAGTATTGCTAGTGTTCTATTTTGCCAAGTAAGGACATTAAAAAAACTATTACCACCAATTGCTATTTACCATCACCCTCATTTCACAAAAAGAAAGTAAATTTTCACACACACAAAATAGGAAGCATGTAATCTCAGAATAAATAACTGTTCTAAGCCACACTTATTGATTTACATGGGTACTATATAGTGTTCTTTGCCGTTGTCGATTGGTTCTAGTTTGGCCTATTGCTCTCTAGACCAAAAATCAGTGCCAAATCCAGCCCAATGCCTCTTTTTGTATTTGCCACAAGCTAAGAATAAGCTAATTTTTTAAAAAAAGTTTTTTATCTTTTAAAGTAAACTCTACATCCAAGGCAGGGTTTGAACTCATCACCCCAAGATCAAGAATCACATGGTCTACCTACTGAGCTAGCCAGGTGCCCCTAAGCTAAGAATTTCTAAATAGTTGAAAAATCAAAAACAAATCTAAAAACATTTCATGACACATGAAAATGTTATGAAATTCAACTTTCAGTGTCCCTAAATAAAATTCTGTGGAATGGTGGAACTATGACTGCCGCTTGTAGCCTCATGCCAGAGCCTTTGTTTCTAACCACTGAGTCTCCCAGTCTTTCCCTCTATATCTCTGCAGCCCTGGCACCTTAGATTAGCACTCATCATGGAACACCTGGGTGGCTCAGCCAGTTAAGTGTCTGATTCTTGCTCTTAGCTCAGGTCTTGATCGCAAGGTCCTGAGTTCAAGCCCCAAGTTGGGCTCTATGCCCAGCATGGAGCCTACTTAAAAAACAAACGAAACACTCATCATAAGCCACTTTCACTTATATATGTTGTCTTGCACTACAATAGCAGAGTTGAATATTGCAAGAGACACTATGGCTATCAAAGCCTAAAATATTTGCTGTCTGGCCCTTTAAGAATAGATTGACCAAGGGGCACCTGGCTGGCCCAGTAGGTGGAGCAAGCAACTCTTGATCTCTTAGGATTGTGAGTTCAAGTCCCATTGGGTTTGAGTGTCCAAGTCTTTGTTTTTGCTCAGGTTGTGATCCTGCGGTGAGACGGAGCCCCACGTTGGGCTCCACGCTCAATGCAGAAGTATGCTTGAGATTCTCTCTCCCTCTCCACCCCCCTAAAATAAATGATTTTTTTTTCAGAGAGACAGCAAGAGAGCACAAGCAGGGGGAGCGGCAGGCTAAGGGAGAGGGAGAAGCAGGCTCTCCACTGAGCAGGGCGCCCAAGATTTGGGGCTCAATCCCAGGAACCAGGGATCACGACCCAAGTAGAAAGGAGATGCTCAACCACTGAGCCACCCATGCCCCAATAAGTGAATCTTTAAAAAATAAAAATAAAAATATATAAGTTGGGCAACCCTGGAAACTTTTCAAATTCAGACTCATCTGGAGGGCTTGTTAAAACAGACTGCTGGGGCCCCTGTGTGGCTCAGTCAGATAAGCTTCTGCCTTCAGCGAAGCTTGTGATCCTAGGGTCCTGGGATGGAGCCCCACACTGGGCTCCCTGCTCAGCGGGGAGCCTGTTTCTCTCTCTCTCTCTGCCCTTCCCTCTCCTCCCCATTTGATCTCTCTCTCTCTCTCATGAGTAAAACTTAAAAAAAAAATTTTTTTAACGATGTTATTTATTTGACAGAGAGACAGTGAGAGAGGGAACCCTAGCAGGGGGAGTGGGAGAGGGAGAAGCATGCTTCCCGCTGAGCAGGGAGCCGGATGCAGGGCTCAATCCCAGGACCCTGGGATCATGACCTGAGCCGAAGGCAGACACCCAACAACTGAGCCACCCGGGCGCCCCATAAGTAAACTTAAAAAAAAAATTAAAACATGGACTGCTGAGTCCCACCCCAGTATTTCTGATTCATTAGGTCTAAAGTGAGCCCCAAGAATTTGCATTCCCAGTGATGCTGATGATGCAGGACCACATACCACTAGCATCTTAGATTAACCACTCCTCCTCTCACCTTTGGAGTAACAGCCTTAAATTGGCCTTCTGCCTTCAGTGTGAAGATTACAAATACTGAGATTAGCTTTCAAAAACAAATCTGGAGGGACGCCAGGGTGGTTCAGTGGGTTAAAGCCTCTGCCTTCGGCTCAGGTCATGATCTCAGGGTCCTGGGATCAAACCCCCCATTGGGCTCCCTGCTCAGCGGGAAGTCTGCTTCCTCCTCTCTCTCTGCCTGCCTCTCTGACAATTTGTAATCTCTCTCTCTCTGTCAAATGAATAAAATCTTTTAAAAAAAATCTGGAGAAAAACACCCCAAACCAAATATGGTCATCCTACACTTTGCTAGAAATCCTTTGATATTTCACCTTGGCTAATAAACTAAACATTCCTTAGCTGGACCTTCATAATCTGTTCTCAACTCATCTTATCTGCTTTATTCCCTATACTCTCCACTATCCAAGCTAAACTTCAATTTCTCTCACTTACTCCAACCTATCCTTTCATCCCATGCTTTTGTAATGTTCTCATTTCTGTCCGAAATTTCTTCCTATGGTCTCAACCTTTAAGACACATCTCAGTTGCCACTTCCTCAATTCCTTCCAGAAGATAGTATGTTCTATCTTCTCTGTACTTCAAGACAACTTTATTCTTCCCAGGTTTCACTATCTTTCACACTATCTTAATGTCAATGTAACTATCACTCTTAACCAAGCTAAAGGTCAAGGGAAGATGCTTTCTTTTAATACATCTACACAGCTCATTTATTCATTCAATGAATTTTATTAAGTGCCGACTTTTTGCCAGGTATGGTTGTCCATGCTGAAGGTACCACAGTGAACAAAACATGAAGCTTATATTCTAAAGAGAGAAGACAATACACAAATTATGTTAGAAGGTAATAAAGAAGAAATTTATAAAGCAGGGGCGCCTGGGTGGCTCAGTCATTAAGCGCCTGCCTTCAGCTCAGGTCATGATCCCAGGGTCCCTGGGATCAAGTCCCGCATTGGGCTCTTGGCTCAGTGGTGAGCCTTCTTCTCCCTCTCCTCTTGGTTTGTGCTCTCTGTTGCTCTGTCTTAATCTCTCAAATAAATAAATAAAAATCTTTTAAAAAAGATGACATTCAGGAATATCACTAGAGAAGAGGGCGTGTGGATATTGCAAAGATGAGTGATCCAAGTGGAGAGAATAGCAAGTGAAACAACCTGAGCAGACACATACCAGGTGTGCTTGAAGGACAGCAAAGAGGCAAGTGGTGGCAGGAGGGTAGTGAATAAGGGGGGAGAAGAGTAGCAGTCAAAGTCAGAGGGCAGTATGAGGTGGGGGGGCCAGATCCTATAGGCCATAATGATGATTTTGTTTGTAGGATGGAAAGTCATGAGAGGGTTTTAAGCAGAGAAAGAACATGATCTCACATCTTATTGGGATCACTATGGCTGCTATGTTGTGAACAGACTTAAGTGGGGGAAGGCAAAGGTTGAAACTGAGAGACTAATTACAACGTTACAGCAATAAAAAGTGCAACAGGACTATGACTTAGAACAAGGTGGAAGTTGTGGAGGTGTGTGAGGGTGTGGGATTCTGGATATATACTTTTAAGGGCAATGGGATTGGAAATTGACTGGGTATGGGGTAAGAGAGAAGGAGAGGAAGGCTGTAGAAGCAGAATTTGGGTGAGGGAAATTCAGGACTGCAATTTTATTTTATTTATTTATTTATTTATTTTTTAAGATTTTTTTTTTTATTTATTCACTTGACACAGAGAGAGAGATTACAAGTAGGCAGAGAGGCAGGCAGAGAGAGAGGAGAGAGAAGGAAGCAGGCTCCCCACTGAGCAGAGAGCCCGATGTGGGCCTCGATCCCAGGACCCTGGGATCATGACCTGAGCTGAAGGCAGTGGCCCCAACCCACTGAGCCACCCAGGCGCCCAGGACTGCAATTTTAGATGTAAGTTTTGAAATGCCGATTAGACATCCAAGTGGATATGTCTCCCAGACAAGTGGATATACAATTTTGGAATTAGGGGATGAATCCAGGAAGAAGATAAAAATTTGGGAGTTTGAAGTCAGAGATGGTATTGAAAGTCTAGACACTGGAAGAGACCACATTATTCCATGTGCCTCCCACCATCTCCATTACCCCCTATATTGGTATCCCTAACCCCAATACTTCCCTTGCAGATCTTAGGCCATACAGTCTGGTGGAAGAGGGCTGGGGTTCTCTTAGCTTAACACATTCACACCCACTTGCTTAAAATTTCCAGTGCTTCATGCTTTGGGCCCACAAGGCCGAGACACAGTTTTAATTAGAGGTTTTCATATTAGGCCAAAGAACGTTAGTCATCTCCATTTTCATATGGACTGAAAAATAAAATACACCTCAACAGAAAAGAAAAACAATCAATTAAAACTAAAAGTTTTTCCAGGAAGAAGTGAGGACTTGTTGGCTGAAGTTGCATGGATATTCAGACACACACACACACAAGGAACATTGAGAGATTGAAAGAAGTGCTCTGCATAAGAAACTACCCTAAAGTATTCCTATTCCCAGTAAAAATAAAAATCCCTGGGGTGCCTGGTTGAATATGGCGGAGTAGCAGGTGACTCTTGATCTCGAGGTCCTGAGTTCAAGCCCCACGGTGGGTGTAAATTATTAAAAAGTAAACTTTTTAAAAAAGAGTGATAAAAACGCCTTCCAAGATTTTCTTTTTGTTTCGACCCTTCATGAACCTGCAGCAGATGCTAGAAGTGACTTAAGAAGGCTGGGTAGATAGCCGTTGGGAAATAACTGTTGGTAGTTGGCAATACTTCATTCCAGGGAGGCTGTGGCAAGAACTCCCTAGGCAGCAGACATCATGGATTTTCCTCCCTCTGGGAACCAGAGGTCCCTCCGTTTCTGGTCTGTATCCCTCAGAGACAAAGAACTTCATTCTCTCCCAGACCAGAGTGGGGCTGCTGGGGAGTGGAGGGGGTGGAGGGGTTAGAATTCTACCCCCGGGAAACACCCACAGGCTCAGACAGGAGCCTGAATCCTGACTCGGGTCCAGGAGGCTTGCGGGGATGCGGGGGCCGCGGGGCCCCTCCGGCGAGGGCTGGGCGGGCTGCCAAGGTGCCGGGGGAAGGGGCCGCCCAGCGCAGGCCGGGTACGTGGAGCGCTCGGTCCACTAACCCGAAGGGCGCGTCTGCCTCCTGCAGCCCCCTGCCCTCCTCTACGCTCCATTCTCTCGCGCTCCTTCTTCCCGGCGAGCCTCCGCATTCCCCATCTGCCTGTCGCCGCCCTCGCCCTTTCTTCCCTCCTCCTGACCCTCCCCCGGCTCGCCCCTCCCTCGGCAGCCCACCTTCGCCCCGCTCCTCCGCGGGCTTCTCGGTCCTCGCCCCTCATCCCCGGCCTCCCCTCGCCGGCCCCCAACGCCCAGGGCCCCCGCGGCCCCCTCCCCGCCCCCCTCGAGGCGGCG
>LNAC01000091.1:5919104-5959399 GCA_002007465.1 Ailurus styani
CTGCCGCGCTGCTGAGGCGAGCCCGCCAAACTCCCCTCCCCCTCCTCCGTCCTCGACCCCCCACACCTCGCCCCTTCCCCACCCCCTCTACCGTCTCGGTCCCCGGCGCTGCTCCGGACCACTATGACCATGAGATCCGCAGTGTTCAAGGCGGCCGCGGCCCCTGCCGGCGGCAACCCTGAGCAGCGACTGGACTACGAGCGGGCTGCGGCGCTGGGCGGGCCCGAGGACGAGCCCGGGGCGCCCGAAGCCCACTTCCTCCCCCGGCACCGTAAGCTCAAGGAGCCGGGGCCCCCGCTGGCCTCCTCCCAGGGCGGGAGCCCCGCGCCCTCCCCGGCCGGCTGCGGCGGCAAGGGCCGGGGCTTGTTACTCCCGGCCGGGGCGGCCCCCGGGCAGCAGGAAGAGAGCTGGGGCGGCTCGGTGCCCTTGCCCTGTCCGCCCCCGGCCACCAAACAAGCCGGCATTGGGGGGGAGCCAGCGGCCGCGGGAGCCGGCTGCAGTCCCCGACCCAAGTATCAGGCGGTGCTGCCCATTCAGACGGGCTCTCTCGTGGCGGCGGCCAAAGAGCCGACGCCCTGGGCTGGGGACAAGGGTGGGGCGGCTCCCCCAGCTGCCACCGCCTCGGACCCGGCGGGACCCCCACCACTACCTCTGCCGGGGCCGCCACCCCTCGCGCCCACCGCCACCGCCGGGACCCTGGCGGCCAGCGAGGGCAGATGGAAGAGTATGAGGAAGAGCCCTCTCGGGGGTGGCGGCGGCTCGGGAGCTTCCAGTCAGGCCGCCTGCCTCAAACAGATCCTTCTGCTGCAATTGGACCTCATCGAACAGCAGCAGCAGCAGCTGCAGGCCAAGGAAAAGGAGATCGAGGAGCTGAAGTCGGAGAGAGACACGGTACGGGAGGGGTTAATCTGCGTTCGGGACGACGAGCGAGTTGTGCGCATGCTCGGGGGAAGGGGGCTGTAGGAGGTTAAGGTATCTCTTGGTTAGGGGTGAGGGGGTTGGCCACCGGGAAAGGAATATCTTAAGTGTCGGGTGCTTGGGAACCAGGCTCACAGACACGTTGGATTGGAGGGAAGGGTTAAAGGGCAACCTCCCAGTGGGAGGGGGAGGGGAGGCTTCAGGTGCCAAAGGGTTAACTTAAAATGACAGTCCCAGACTTGTGGGAAACGTGGAGAGTGGGGAAAGACCCGATTTGTGAAGGGTTGAATATGTAAAGGTGGGATGCATATGTGGTGGCTTTATGGAAGGGGTTAAATAAAAGAGCTTTCGCGTTAGAAATGCAGTTTTAGAGAGGGATAGAGCAGACGTTGCACTGCTGTAGCATCTTTAGACAGGAGGGCAGTAGGCCTTTTAACTGGCAGAGAGGTAGAGGTGATTCACAGTGGAATCCTATTTTAGTTTTCTTAAATGATATGAAGAGAATCACTGCCTTTGATTTCAGACAGTTTTGAATAAGAATCTGAGTTATAAAACATGACCCACTGACTAGCTCCCTTGTATAAGCATGGTGTTGAAAGGCTGGTAGATTTTAAGGCATCAAAGTAAGTTTACTAAATGTATTAAGTAGACCCCCTCCCCCCAAAATCCCTATTTTAGAATCTTAAGATAGTAGGGCAGTAATTTATTATTTATTTGTACTTCTGAGAAGCATGACTATATAGGCTTGTTTTCACTGCAGCAATAGTTAAGAGCACTTTATGCGTGAAAAAATATTCTTTCAGATACCAGGAAAGCTGTATGTGTCGGAGGAGGGGGTATTACTGTGCTAGCATACCTTACAGCTGCCTAAAAATAAACATGGTTTCTACGATTGTTATGTTCAGGCTGCAGCAGTCTCTCTCTCTCTCTCTCTCTCTCCCTCTCCCCCCCCCTTTCTCTCTCTCTCTCTGGCGTTGTGTGCGCCAAGGGCTGAGCAAGGGAGCAGAGGGCTATTCATTTTGTTTGCTTTACAAATGAATCGCATCAGGCATCGGCTCTTTTATTGGAGAATGCATTCTGCAAGGTGGGATGGGAGCTGGGGCAGGTCTCATCAAAATATCTCCTGGTCTTGATTTGTGGAAGTTACTCAACATGGAGGTGGCACTGCTCAGCTACTGTACTGCAGTCTAGGGGTATGATGGTACTGTAATTACAACACATCATATCCTTACACGGGGCGGGGGGAAGAGAAGGACCAGTGAAGGAGAAGAAATCAAGGAAATGTCACCCACAAACCATGGTTAAGTAATGTTAAGGCTGTGAATCAAAACAGAAGATGAAATGACAGTATGGCTGACAGGGGGGCTCTCTGCTGATTGTGGAGGTTTCTGCTCAGTTCCTGAGGTCGTGGCCCCTTTGCAGACTTTCCCAGGCAGGAAAAGTGGGGTGAGTTGAGGATAGAGTATCAGTCTGAACTTGGCATTCACTGTTTCTGTTGTGTATTGCAGTCTTAGCATTGCTTAAGCTTGTTTCTCTTATTCCAGTTGTTGTTTGGCCTCTACTGAAATCTCTGCAGCTAAGTAGATATAATGAAGAGAACATTAATATTGCTGTCTACTCAAATAAAATTCTTACTATAGTGTTTTAAGTGGCATAGTTGGCACCTTTTCTCAGAGCATTCTAATGTGAAATTTTCAATGATAATAGACGTCCATTTTCAGTTTGATTATGTAGTTCTCCTTTAATTAAAGTTAAAAGACTTTAGCTTAATTAATATTTAGATAAATAGGTAGATTTTTTTCCCTGTTATCGTAAATGCAAAGAAATACGCATATTTCATGATCAGCGGGATTATGGGTACTGGTTACTATTATAATCCTTCAAAATTAAGTGTTCGTTGTTTAAATGCCCTGCACTCTCCTTTCAAATAACACTGCAATCCCTCATGGCACTGTGACTATGAACTTTTCATTCCTTCTCAATATACCGTTTGGATTTTGCCCTTATGTATAGCATTTTGGAGTGAAAGTAGAGAGGATAGGATTTGAAGAAACCTAGGGCCTTCTAAAAGAACATAAGGTTAATTCTGGAAACTCCCAAACTGACTTGGAGCCACCTGGTTAGCAGTAGAGAGACCATGCCATTTGAAAGGCATGTTGTGGCCCCTCCCAGAGAAGAGGATCTCCTTTCAAAAGAATGAACTACAAATTCCCCCATGCCCCTCCTCGACTGGGTTAGGCCTAAAATTAAGCAGAGTACCTTGTCTTCTGTATTGTGTTTAAGGAAACTATTGAGATTAATGCCTGTCTATTAAAAATAAGTTGAATTGCTATGGTCCATGGAAAGAGGCAGAAGACCATACTGATGCCTAAATGGGGCTAAGTACCTGGGTGTAATTTTTTGTGTTTTAAGTCTGCATTTTGGCACTCTCTCTTTTAGCTCCTTGCTCGGATTGAACGTATGGAAAGGCGGATGCAGCTGGTAAAGAAGGATAACGAGAAAGAAAGGCACAAGCTGTTTCAGGGCTATGAAACTGAAGAGAGAGAGGAAACAGAGCTATCCGAGAAAATTAAACTGGAGTGCCAGCCGGAGCTTTCCGAGACATCCCAGACTCTGCCGCCCAAGCCTTTCTCTTGTGGGCGGAGTGGAAAGGGACACAAAAGGTGTGCTGATAACTTTGTTACACTGTCTGGACATGATGAGGACATGTGTTTCCAGTGACTGAGAGTAGGGGATTAGGATTTATGAATTAGTTTTAATACAACCATATCCTGAATTATGAGGTCTTCCATGCTGAGAAACTATCTTGAAACATTCTTGCAGGCTATAAAACCTGTTAGGAACGTTTTGGTCAGAGTAGTAATTACAGAATGTAGAGTACATCATAAAGAGAATGGGCAACAAATGTGACGGCTGAGTTTCTTAAAATTATAGCAGTTCACTTCAAGTTAGGAAGTGATAAATTCCTTCATTGTGTTAAGTAGTAGTGGATAAAGAAGTAAGGTCTGACTGTCCTTGGACCCAAAGAGATAAGTCAGTCTAGTTGTGAAAGTGCCATAAATTTTAGAAACTTGAAATTCAGTTGCAATAAAATATGAAAGTACACAACAGTGATATAAACTAAGTTTTGTAAGGTTCAGAGACATTAAAGATTATTCTGAGGTAGAATAGTGGAACTTTAAGGAAGAGATGGATCTTGAAAAAGAAGTATAGAATTTAGATTGGTAAAAAGGAAAGGAGATGGCATTCCAGGAATTGGGGGGAGGGAGGAGATTGGTGGGAGAAAGCCAAAAGATAGCAAGAAAAAAGAAATAGAGCTTATAATTAACATGGTATAGAATTGGGTGGGGGGGAAGAGACTGGTCTCTGGTTGATAGGAATGAAATAGGCCACAGAGTAGTGGCACTTAATGTTAGCTAAAGGGTCTTGAATAAAATAGGAACCTTTTTAGATTTAGTAGGCAATAAGATACTATTAGAGGTTCTTAAGCATGGAAACTCGCTTGTTCAACACTTAACTGAGGGCCTGTTATATATACTGGTAAGAATGAGGCCGTTCCTGCTCGTGACTGCCAACTGAACCAGATGTTTAGATACCTGAACTTGTTTGTTCTCTTGCCCCCAAATGTAATCAAATCAGATTTTATTCAGGAATCAATACATTTTATAATATTTTCTTCCCTGTCTAATAGGAAATCCCCATTTGGAAGTACAGAAAGAAAGATTCCTGTTAAAAAGCTGGCTCCTGAATTTTCAAAAGTCAAAACAAAAACTCCTAAGCACTCTCCCATTAAAGAGGAACCCTGTGGTTCCTTATCCGAAACTGTTTGTAAACGTGAATTGAGGAGCCAAGAAACTCCAGAAAAGCCCCGGTCTTCAGTGGACACCCCGCCAAGACTCTCCACTCCCCAGAAGGGACCCAGCACCCATCCCAAGGAGAAAGCCTTCTCAAGTGAGATAGAAGATTTGCCGTACCTTTCCACCACAGAAATGTATTTGTGTCGTTGGCACCAGCCTCCCCCATCACCGTTACCATTACGGGAATCCTCTCCAAAGAAGGAGGAGACTGTAGCAAGTAAGGCATAGAGAACACTTGCTCTTATACCCTAGTGGTGGCGGTCAAGCTAACAAGTGTGAAAATGCCTTTGGCATTTTTTAAAAAGTGCAATCAATAAAGCAGAGTTCTGTCAAGAATGAGTAAGTTAACAGCCAGAGACAGACACTGTGCAGGCATTGCAAATAGATGGAATTACAGCAAAATGTGCTCAATGTATTTGCCTGCTTACAACACTGGGAGATGTGTTTGCCAGTAAGTTGCTCATCACAAGAGCACCAGACTTGGGGGTGTAATCTCCGGCAACTTGCATGCCCTCTGAAAGAAGGGTTTTCTGTGCTGTGAAATGCATAGAACTTATACTTTGCCATGCACGACTGTTCCTGCAATTGATATTGTGTGAAACCTGGGAGGGTGGTCTTTGGGTGTTCTCAGGGGCCAATGGTAATTTTTGGGTTGGGGAGCCAGCTTGGGGTGGGGAATTTCACCTGGGCCTCCGCTCTTTAACTATATAAACATTTATCTGTATCTCTATGTCCCGGTCTGGGGGGCAGGAGGAATCTGCCAAAGACCAACAGTCTTACTTTATCTTACTATACTTCACAAAGGTTCTAAATGTGAAGAGTTTACTTGGATTGCAGTAGCCCATTGGTTGTTCATATATTTAAATAAAATGGTCTACAAACTATTTTTCAAACAATAAGGACTATCTTGGGATATCTGAGCTGCTTGGGGAGGGTGTGGGGTGCGGGACCTCGGTCTTCATTCCCTTTTTTTTCTTTATGGCTTCCACACAGAAATGCTCCCCTATCTCCTACATCAACCAGTAACTGCAATGTGCCTTCAATTGTGTAATGTTAGTCTGTGACAGTCACTGCGGGCGCTCCGGGGTGATGGTGGGGGAAGTCTTGAATAGAGCCACAGCCCCAGGTTTCTACCACTGTGTCTTGCCCTAGCAGGGATGGGGATGGGAATCCATTCCAATAAGACAAGAGCATTCTCCAGGCTTTGTTTGGCTGTTCTGATGACAAAATTAAGTGGGGAAGATAGATTACTCTTCTTAACTATCTAAAATTCATTAGGCCTCACACTTGAGTACATGAGTTAGACCAGGATCCTGATCTAGGTTCAGGTTTTTTGTTGGTTCAGTCAGTTGAACAGGTTCATCCTTAACGGTTAACCTTCTTGCTGCCATGGCAATGCTGTGTAACAACTTAAGAGAAACTGTGAAGCAACTTCCCATCTGGGATTGGGAAATGGCTTGGTCCAGAGCTGTTCTGTTTGACTGGCTGTTTTGAAAACCCTCTCTGCCCTAGTACAGAAAATTCCAAACACCTCTGAGATTGTGGGCATAGCAGTACAGAAACAGTCTGATTGGGGGGAATTCCAGCCCTTTGAGGAGCCTGAGTTGTGAATAAATGTGTGAATCCTTATTCTTGATGCCCTTATCTCAAGAGGAAGCTCAATGGCTTGTTCTAAGGAAGCCAAAGTCTTTGTGCATGTTGTTCAGGCTGGACCAGCAAGGTAGTTTGTTTGGAGGGAGGAGGGAGCTGTTTAAGAAGACTACATATGTAAGTTTTGAGAACACTGATCTTTTATTTGAAAAATAGGGTCAACTTTTACTCACCTGCCATGTTCTGAGTTTAAGGTTTGATATCCTTGGCCATCAACTGTTGCAGGGAAACCACCCTAAATAATGAAGAAAAGAAGTCGTCTCAGTGTAAAAAAAAAAGTGGTGGGCTTATTTTCTTTTCTTTTGTCTGTTGTTCCCTCTTCCCCTCCCCCAGAGAGAAATTTTCAAAAGAACAACTCAAAAAAACCAAAATGGCTTCCTAGTGAGAACTTCAGTGATGATCCTTTCCTCCATTTTGGGTATGGGCTTTTTTTCTTTTTACACTGAGATGATTCTTCTTTCCTGCATTATTTAGGGTGTCTGATGCCATCAAGTGTTGCAGGAGAAACTTCAGTCTTGGCTGGTGAGTAGAATAGGAATTGTGCTGGCTGGGCCTGGGGTGGGGGTCGGTGGGATGGTGGATGGTTGGGAGCTGCGTTCCCCATCAGCTGGATGTGGGAGAGTGAGATTCTTTGGTGTATGATTACACTATAGACTTCAAAATGACTACAAATTTCAGTTGTTTTTCAGGAACTGCAATAGCATCCATTATATGAATTGTCAGGTATTGGCTTAGGGTTTTTTGTGATCCTGTGTTTGGCAGACTGCAATGGCATTTTAGGTTCTTTTATACCATAGCGAGGACACTGAATATGGCTTCAGGTGAGGCCATAGAATGGATTCCTATCACTTGGTAACTTTGTCCTATCTGGGGAGAGACCTCTTGTCCTAGTGAATAGTAGGAGGGTTGTGTGACTTTGGATTTAAGGGTGGTTCCACCCCTCCTCCCTTTCTTTTTCTTTCTTTTTTTTTTTTTCAGTTCCTTCTTGGAGGGACCACTCAGTAGAGCCTCTAAGGGACCCAAATCCTTCAGACCTTTTGGAGGTAGGTACCCAAGACCTGTCAGCAGAGGGAAGTGAGGGACAGAGTAGAAATGGAGGTTTAACTTGAATGTGTCACAGTAACAGGATGGATGAGTCAAATAACTCTAGAACCAGAAGGGAACTGGAGCGATTATCTAGCCCAACTCTTTTGTTTATATAGAAAAGAAAACTGAGTTTCAGAGTGGCTAAATGATTTATTCAAAAAGAAATAGCTTGGGAGTGTTCATAACAAAATGAAATTTCATGCTAAGTAGAAAAGTTAGAATGTGCCACTCAGCAACAAAATTATATATTCCAAACTCATTTGACTCTTAAAACTCAGACTTTTGCAAAGCATGGAGGTGGGGAGGGTTTATGGCAGCCTCAAGAGTTGTTTCAGTTTGACATGATTGTCACCTTGGAAAGTTAAAGAAATAATTTTGAAGTTTGGACCATCTGCAAGGGTGGGTGTGGGGAGAAGAGTATGTGTTTTGTTGATTCCGTTACCAGGAGGTTCCTATGACATCCATAGAACTCACAGACTCAGATGGACCTGCAGGAAAAAGATTTGACATTCCTGGAAGCTGGAAATGAGTTCGTATACACATGTGTCACGTGGTGATAAATCATTTATCAGCTGCTGTTCTTTACACAGAATCTGGATGACAGTGTGTTTTCGAAGCGGCATGCAAAACTGGAGCTGGATGAGAAGAGAAGGAAAAGGTGAGGCGAGATGCTCATCCTGGAACAGCTGAGCCCTTGGATCCTAACCTCTCTCATCCATGCTGTGAAAAGTCCTGGATCCCTTAACACTCTTAAATTACTGCCATCCCAATTGGTTGAGTATTTTCGTTTGAAGTGGTAGTTGTTGTAAGTAAAGATGTTTGGCTTCTTTTTCTTTGTATATGCCCTTCCTCAGTTCCACTCTCTGTGGAATATCAACACGTGATTTGGACTGCTAGACCTAAACAGCTCTTTCCTGACCTGGCAGACTGTTCACTTTACCACCCCCACCCTCCCCACCCCATTAAGAAGAGTCAGCACAGGGGGGCCTGGGTGGCTCAGTCGATTAAGCATCTGCCTTCAGCTTGGGTCATGATCCCAGGGTCCTGGGATAGAGTCCTGCGTCAAGCTCCTTGCTCATCAGGGAGCGTGGTTCTCCTTTTTCCTCTGCCTCTCTGCCTATTTGTGTGCTCTCTCTCTCTCTCTGTCAAATAAGTAAATAAAATCTTTAAAAAAAAAAAAAGAAGAAGAAAAAGAAGAGTCAGCACAGGTCTCCCTCGTGTCTGGATTGTGTTAGTTGTTTTCACAGAGCAGGTTTTCAGTAATATTGGGTTTGTTTGTTTTGTTTTGTTTTGTCTGGTTTGTTTTTCCCAGATGGGATATTCAGAGGATCAGGGAACAAAGAATTTTACAACGACTGCAGCTCAGAATGTATAAAAAGAAAGGAATTCAGGAATCTGAGCCTGAGGTTACCTCATTTTTCCCTGAGCCAGATGATGGTAAGTTTTGTCTATCTAAAAGAGTAGGTTTTTCAAAGAAGGAAAAGGGTGCAAGGCTCCAGGGTACAAGCTTGCTCCAAATGAATGAATAGCATTTTGGAGCAGGTGTAGTTGCTAGACATTTCCCCTCTATGTCACTAACAAGGTCCCATTTGGCTTTCTTCCATAGTTGAAAGTTTGATGATTACCCCCTTCTTGCCTGTTGTAGCATTTGGACGACCATTACCCAAATTAACTCCACAGTAAGTATAAAGGTTTTTTCTCCGCCCCCCCCCCCAATCCCTTCTCAGGTAGCCTGCACTTTACCTCCTTTTTAGACCTCATGAAAGCCTCAATATAAGGTGGAACAGGTGGCTCAGGGATAGCCATGGCTCTTTGACAGAGTGAGGCTATCTGGGCAACTAGCTCTTGCAATGATAAGATAATTAGAAGGATTGCTTTTTGAGTTAGAGATTATTTAGTCACTTCAATAGCATACTATTTCTCTGGCTTTGAGACAGGAAAGACATTCTAAATTTGGAACTTGAGCATCAAGGTTAGGAGTGGTGAGGGGCATAGTATCTTTTTTAGAGTTAATCTTTTGTCCACACTGAATCCCTTCTAGTCTTCCAAGTTGATTTCCTTACCTTTTTTTGCCAGGAATTTTGAGCTGCCCTGGTTGGATGAGCGTAGCCGATGCAGGTTGGAGATCCAGAAGAAGCAAACACCTCACCGGACTTGTAGGAAATAGCTGGGCTGGCAAGAACCTTCTGTCTTCAGATAGTTGTAGCATGCCATTCCCAGAGAATGGCAGAGACCTGTATATGTGACCTATGTCCTCGTGTATGTTATCATTCGCTAATAATGCCCTTCCATATTCCCATGATCTTGTTTTATTTTCATCACTCTGATTTCACAAAAACTCTTCCATTGGGCTAATTGTGAATTATGGAGGGTGATTGGGATTTCTTTTCCCTTTTTGGGGAAATGAGCTCTCAAACTAAATCTATAGGATGGCAGATTCGGAAGCCTCAGGGGTCTGCTTCTGTACATTTGCCTACGTTAAAGGGGTAAAAGGGCTCTCTTCATTAGACTTGTGGAAGATGAAGCAACCCCTGCCTTTAGAACTGTGCCTGCATGGCACTCTTCTCGCCCTGGTATACCCTTCCTTAGAGTTTGAGTATAGTGGTGTTTACCCTAAAACAAAACAAAAAACCTCACCATGAGCTTAAAGACCAGATGAGGAATAAAAAGTGAAGTGATGAAGCAAGTCATCTTCACAGGGTAGAAAAGAGATTTAAAAGTTGGCAGATAAGTATCTGGAAAGAGTTGTTCTCTTAAAACTATTCTGTGATACAGCCACGTGGGAAGGGATTTGGGCTGTGATTATTTTCTTAGTTGATGGGTAACTGAATTTCTTCCCCCACTCCTCAAGAAACAAAATCCTTAGAAAAGAGAATGGGGATGGTTAGGTTTGGGCAAGTAACGACTCTAAACAAAAGCAATTGACATTTGAGGATGGCATGCCAGAACCTGTATAGATGTCCTTGTGTCACATCACTTCTCAAGTATTCCTTAGTTGGGCTTTATTCATTTAGCTGAGCTCTTGGTGGTGGGATAGAGATTTAGGGAGGGTGGGGGGTATATGTGGAAATATGTGCTTCCTTTGGCTGGCAAATGTCTACATCTTGAAACAAACAGATGTACCTAATGAGCTTCTCCATTCACTTTGTAAAAATAGATTTGTATGTGTATCATCCTTTTCCCATTTTGTTAAAAAATTTCAGGACAGCACTCCAGGCCACTTTGGTCTCAGTGTAAGATCCCTGTAACTATCTGGAAGGAAAATAGAGCCAAGACCTCTGGTCTTAAATATATAGGAATTGCCTTTCTTTAGTCTTCATGACTATTGTGTGAAAACAAGTAGGGGTCTAATCTCCTAGAAGGTAGGGGCTTTTATCCTTGAAGAGAATATGTCCCCAGATTATTAGCACTTTTAGAGGAGAAGCCAAGGTATGTAGGGTGTGTGGCCGGCCCATCAATGGAGCATGAGAAAATGGGGATACCATTGTGGGAAGAAAAGAAGAGTTCCTCAGGGGCCTCCCACTGCTAAAGATTTTTGTGACATGTTGATCTGTGCTCCCTGGGTTTGACTTTTAAAGGAATTATTCCGGCAGCACATATAGTATTCTTGGATGATCTTGCTGCTTTTATTTCTCCTTTTGTGTGTGTGTGTGTGGTTATGGGTTTTCATTTGTAACTCCATCTGCTTAGGAGAGTGGGCTCTCCACAAGGGAACCTGCTGTGAACTTCACTGCAGCAAGAGTGTAGAGAGAAATAGGACTTATTCCACTAAGGGCTCTCATCTCACACCTTAAGGAGAGGAAGGAGATTTCTAGAAAAACTGGGCCAGATTTTCTTTGTTCTCTATCATTTTAATATGGCAAGCTGTTTGGCTTTCCTACTCTGACCTATGTTATGTTCCTTTATAATGTGCCCAAGAAGAAAAAAGACCAATCAGTGTCTCTTTACGTTGTTCCTTGATTCCTCTGTTTCTTCTTGATTTTCAGCGTTTGTCGGATTCCTAATTTGGATATGGGTTAGCAAATTTAACCTTTGACCCTACCCAGGGGACTCCCCAGATTCTGAACTTGAGCTAGACTAAGAGGAATCCATGAGGTGCTATCTGGCCAGACTTAAGTGGATTCTATTTCCTTGGTTCTCCCTCTACCTAGGACCGCTCATTTTATTGTCCCCTCTTCTAGATCATTTCTCCTTTGATTTGGATGTGTTGAAGTTTGTTGAGGAGGTTGGAGAGTAGATTAGCAAAATTCCAAGAGTGAAAATTACAGTGTGTTAGAGTGTGGGGAGAAAATTAGTCTTATTTTTTCCCTACATGGGATACAACACTGTGAAATTCAATCTTCAACAAAGGCCCTGCAATTCTCCTAAAACATAGTTCTTTGTTTCTTTCTTTAACAAAGTTTAAGCTAGTGTTAATAAATTAAAAAGAGAAATTGCTTGTCTGTCCACTTCAGCTTTGTTTTATGCCCATTTCATATTGTTGTCTGTGTTGTAATTCATACTTTTGATACCATTTCTGATGTGTAAAATTGGTTGTCTTGTAAATATCTTATAAAGAGTTCAATTGTAAATAAACTATTGTGGCTGTTAATTTTTGAACTTCTGCTTCAATTTATTAGATTTATCGGGAAGGATTAAACAGTTCTGCCTGTAAATATTAAAAGATTAGAAAACTATTTTCACAAAATAGAGAAATATGCCATTTTCTCTTTTATTTGTGTATAAGCACAACATATGTTTTTCATCCCCCTTTGTTCTGTGTTCTCCCTTACACATACGGTAAGGGGCAACTTCAAAAACAAGACCCTAGGATAGGATACTTGGTGCCTGGTGTCTAAATGAATAAAACCTCATAGTTGAAAAGACCTTAGAGGTCATTTAGTCTGACCCCTAATACATGATTTCCTCTTCACAACATTCCAGAAAAATGAAGTCCAGCTTCTGCTTTAATGCTTCATTTTTTTTCTATGCATTTTTTCCTAAATGAAAGAAAAATCCTTCCTCACTGATAAAAATCTAACTTCTTGTAACTGCAACCCATTGGTTCTTGATGTGCCTTTCAGGGTGATGGAAAATGATCAATTCTTCCTGTTTCTCATTGTCTCGTGAATAGTTAGATTGCTGTGGCTATCTTAAATCTTCTCTTCACTGTAAACATTCAGAGAGCTTCACTTGTTCCTCAAAAGCAAGAATTTTGAGTTTTTCAGTTCCCTCTGAGTGAACAAGTTGTTCGTGTTCATTTAAAAATTGAACCCAGACCAAACAACTGAAAGGTAAATTGGCAGATTATCACTTTCCTTATTTAAACACTAAACTTAGCAGCTTCATTTGCATCAATTTACCTTATGATAGAAAAGATCCTCCAGATCTTTCTAACACTTATTAAATCATACATCCTCCATTTTGAACTCAGGCAGCTGGGTTTTGGAGATTGATTTACAAGTTGTCACATTCAGCCACTTGTTTAACCAGTTGAGATCTTTTCAGATCCTGAATCTATCTATGAAGGCATTCAGAATGCCTTCTAGTTTCATATTGTCTATAAATTTGGTCAACAACATCAGATCTTTTGCCATACGACTTGTAAAAATAGTACAGAGGGCAGAATTAATTCTGTGCTTTACGATAGTTACCTTTCTCTGATAGGTACTATTAATGTGCACTCTTATAGGTACACTAATAGCTTATTATGAATTTTGAATGTACTTATTATGGTCCAAAGAAAATATACCTTTTTTTTTTCGTTGCTGACAATGTCTTGCCAAAAAAATCAAAGCATCCCCCTCACCTGCCTGCCTGTCTGGTAACCCTTAAGAAGGAAATGATGTCAGAATATTGAACCAAAGCCGGTTCCTGTGATCATCTCTTAAAATCTGTTCCAAAATCTTAGTTAAGTCTAGCATCATACCAGCCTGCACTCTGGGAGAGATGACAACCGGGGTGGGAAGATACAAGAAGAGGACGCGAGAAAACAGAAAACATGGTAGTGCTGCAATATACCAAGTCCTCGAGTTTCACTGCAGACAACTGGTTTCCTCTTCACTCTTCAGCTTCCAATGACAAATCTGGGACAAATCTGATGCAGCACAACAGCTTTAGAGGTTTACCCTGGCTCATGATTTTACCAAGCAAAGGAACGCAGTAAAATGATCTGCTTCAAACGTAGGTAGAAACGAGAAACGGAAATAGAAAACTATGAAATAGCCTCAATGCCGCAGTGAAGCTGTGACAGGTGGGCACCTTCCACTCGGAAGTCCCAAAATGGCTGGGCGAAGAACCGGAGGCTCAGCTCTCCTCGCCCGGGGCCCACCCAAGGGAAGACAGGGGTCGCGGCACGCCCCCCGTACGTCACCGGGTACGTAATCCCGTTCGCCCGCGAACGTGCCGCAGGGCGGCCGCCCCGCTCCTAAGCCCCTCCCCCTGAAAAGCGCGGCGGCCAGTGTCGCACGTGAAGCATGCCGGGACTAGCTCCGGAGCCTCCCGGCAGCCCCTGCGACGGGCGCGGTACGTCAGGAGCTGGCCGGCGGCGGCCGTTCTTCGTAAGATGGCGGATCGGCGGCGGCAACGCGCTTCGCAGGACACGGAGGACGAGGAGTCTGGCGCTTCGGGCTCAGACAGCGGCGGCTCCCCGGCGCGGGGCGGCGGGAGCTGCAGCGGTAGCGCTGGAGGCGGTGGCAGCGGCTCTCTGCCTTCCCAGCGCGGAGGCCGAGCTGGGGCCCTTCATCTGCGGCGGGTGGAGAGCGGGGGCGCTAAGAGCGCTGAGGAGTCGGAATGTGTGAGTGCGCGCGGGTGGGGCGGGCCGGGGGGCGGGGTGTAGGTGGTGATGGGAAGCTGGGAGTTGATGGTAGATGCTGGGGCATATTGTCTTAGAGAAGAGAGCTATCCCAGTGTAGTGTGCATCCGGAGCCCCAAGGGAGGAGGAGGTGTTAGGGGCTTCAGGGGGAAGGGCAGAGCCGCTGCACATGAAAAGCGGATGTTTATTCAGAAATCGGGGCTGGAAGTGAAGGGACCGACCGGACCTCGCTTGGTTGCTACTTGTTAAAGATGTACCTTTCCTCGTCTCCCTTTTCAACCATTTCGTGTTGAGTCTTCAGCTCCCCGCCCTTTGGAAATCACGGAACTAACCCATGTCATCTTCCTTCGTTCAGGAGAGTGAAGATGGCATCGAGGGCGACGGTGAGTAGCATCATAACGAGTTTTTTGACTGTAAACTCAGATCACCTATTTCCATCAATTGACATCCTCTCACACTGTTACAGATTTGGGGGAGGGGGCCACAAAGTGGCCTTTTGTACCACAGTGCCTGCAAACTTACGTTTAAGCAGTATGATCTCGGGCAAATCACTCTTTGACCCTGTTTCCCATTTGTAAATGGGGACTATAATTTTATCTGGTAGGTTGATGTCAGAATTGAAAGAGTCTTCGCTTGACTTAAGCAATCAGGAAATGTATTTATAATTTCTGTTGATTTTTTTCTTTACATATTTCTGTTTTCTTTCAGCTGTGCTGTCGGATTATGAAAGTGCAGAAGACTCTGAAGTGAGTGTGATAGGTTCTTTTTTCTATGGTATATAGGTTGGAAATTTTTAAATGTGTTTTGAAAACATGGACGCACCTGTGGTTCAAAAGTACCGTGACCTTCTTGTTATTTCTCTTGTGCATTCTTCATTTATGCTTTTCAGAAACTGTCATGAAGGGTCTTGTTTACTTAGAGTGAAGGAAGTTTGGTGCATGCCTCTTCAGGTTTCAGGTTTTTTAAAATTTTTAGTAGTTGGCTTTTCACCCTGTCTGAAAAAAATATGGTTCTAAATAGGATGAGAATATCCTGAAGCCCTTCACAGGATGACAGTTCTTTTTATACTGCCTAGGGAATGAAACCAGCTAGTTGGATATTTTTTCCAAGTGTATCTGAAAGCCTTAAAAGGGCAGGATTCTGAGTGGTTTGTATTAGAAACATCCCTCAGTTTATAGGGAGCTTTCACCCTTTTAAATTCAGGGTAAATTTTCCATCAGCCAAGCTTTTGTGGCCTTACTTGTGTTGGTTGGATGAACTACTAGACATGCTGTGAGAATGGCTGCTTGTTTCCTGGGGTTGTTGAATAAAAAGTCCTGAGTTCTGGAATTTGGGTCATGAGGTTATGGACAGGAGGAATTGGATTTTATATAAATTTTATAGAGCTGTTGGTACATTTTAGATTTCCATTAAGTCCCAGAGATGCAACAGTGAACATTATACTAAAATTTTTGTCTTTAGGAATGACTTAGGAAGTCAGATAAACATGTAGGCAGTCATAGGATGTGACAACTGCTTGGGATAGAGTTAAGTAGGGTATTAATGGCTGAGCACTGAATCCATCTTAGGCAATCAGGAAAGAATAAGTTGGAGTTAGTCAGATCATGTTTTAGGCAGAGGGAACAACAGCTGTAAAGTCCAGACACAGGAGAGAAGACTGATTATTTGGAAACTTGAAAGTAGTTTGGTGTAGCTGGAACATTGTTGGGACAGGATGGATACCAGAAATAAAGGCAAATTCGGTGAATAGGGGCCAGATCATGAAGGGGTTTACTTGTTCCTTTTCTTCATTATGTACCTGCTCTGTGCCAGGAGTTGTACTAGGCCCTGGAATAAAAGACAGACATGGTTCTCCCCTCCTGGAATTTGCGTTTTGGGGGAAAACAGACAAACAAGTAATTACAGTAATGTTTGGTAAGTGTCACAATATCAGAAGCATAGAGTGTTTTGGGAGCACATGGCCAGGGCAGCCAACTAACTGCTTGGAAACGCTTAGAGGATGAGATGTTAAAATAGAGACTTGAAGGGTGAGTGGGAGTGAGCAGAGGGAACACTGTCTGGAAGAAAGGTCTTGAAGGGATGGACTGCATGACAAGTTGGAGGATATGAAAAGTTTACTGTGACTGGTGCTAAGTGATGAGTCTGAGTCCAAATCTTAAAATACCTTGTGAACCTGATTAAAATGTATTTGGGGGCACCTGGGTGGCTCAGTCGTTAAGCGTCTGCCTTTGGCTCAGGTCATGATCCCAGAGTCCTGGGATCGAGCCCTGCATGGGGCTCCCTGCTCAGCAGGAAGCCTGCTTCTCCCTTCTCTCGTTCCACCTGCTTATATTCCCTCTCTCGCTGTCTCTCTCTCTGTCAAATAAATAAAATCTTTAAAAAATAAAATTTATTTGGATTTTATTCTAAGGAAGAAAACATAACAGGGTTTTAAACAAGTGTGTGATACGGATTAGACTTAAATTTTAAAGATTTGGGGCGCCTGGGTGGCTCAGAGGGTTAAAGCCTCTGCCTTCGGCTCAGGTCATGATCCCAGGGTCCTGGGATCGAGGCCCGCATCGGGCTCTCTGCTCGGCGGGGAGCCTGCTTCCTCCTCTCTCCTCTCTCTGCCTGCCTCTCTGCCTACTTGTGATCTTTCTCTCTGTGTCAAATAAATAAATAAAATCTTTAAAAAAAAAAAAAAAATTTTAAAGATTTGTCAGATCCAAAGAACACCTCCATCAGAAGATCCAGTTGGCCAGTTCTACTGAAATAAAATCTTGCAGAGGGAGGGAAGACTCAGACATTTATATGTTAACAAGATCCCAGATTGATGTTTATGCACAGTAAAATTTGAGAATTATTATTGTATAACAATTATTTTGTCCGCAATGATAGTTGATCTGAGGGGAGCAAGATTGGGGGCAGGAAAGCTAAAGTTATTGTAGAAGTCTAGGCGAACACTAAGTGTGACCTGGAGTGGAGTAGGAGCACTGAAAGTAGAAGTGGACCGAATTGAAAGTTATTTAGGTTATGGAATTCACAGAATGTGGTGATTAATGAGATGCCTTATTTTCTCTGAAGTCAGTGATGAAGTTACTGCAAAGAGTAAAAGGGAGATAAGAGGTTTTGGGGTGAGGAATGTTTGCAGTAGTCACTAGAGAATGGATACCCTGGAAAGACTGTCAGGCAGTATGGAGTGTTCAGTGAGGTTTGGTGATTGTGAATTTATAACATCTTACCATTCTTTATGTAAATGAGTTTGGGTATTATCCTAGTAACAAGGAAAGGAGGCTACTGAAGGCTTAAGTATGGAAGATGAAGCAAGACTTGGGACAGGGAATGCTGTTAAGAGGTTGTTAGGATAAGCCAAGGAACATGATGGTGCCCTAAAGAAGAGACTCGGCAGGGGGACTCCGATTTGAGAGATGTTTACGTGGTACTAACAGAACTTCTCCACTGATTGAATGTGGAGTGTGAATTTTTTTTTAAGTTTTATTTATTTGACAGAGAGAGAGAGATAACACAAGTAGGCAGAAAGGCAGGCGGTGTGGGGAGCAGGCTCCCTCCTGAGCAGAGAGCCCGATTCTGGGCTTGATCCCAGGACCCTGAGATCATGACCTAAGTCGAAGACGGGGGTGCCTGGGTGGCTCAGTGGGTTAAAGCCTCTGCCTCCGGCTCAGGTCATGATCTCAGGGTCCTGGGATCGAGCCCCACATCGGGCTCCCTGCTCAGTGGGGAGCCTGCTTCCTCCTCTCTCTCTGCCTGCCTCTCTGCCTACTTGTAATCTCTCTCTCTGTCAAAAAAATAAAAAATCTTTAAAAATAAAATAAAAAATGACCTAAGCCGAAGACAGAGGCTTACTCATTACTCAGTGAGCCACCCAGGTGCCCCTAGAGTGTGAATTAAGGAGTCAGAAGGATGCCCCAGTTGATGAATGGTGTTATTCATTAAGAATGGGACACAGGAGATTTCAGGAAGGACATTGGTGGTTTAAGTTTTAGATGTTTTGAAATTGAGGGACCTGTGGGACTTTGAAATGGCAATATGTAGTATATATCATCTGAAAATTAAAAGGGAACTCTAGTTCCACTCTGTCCATTACAGTAGTCATCAGCTAGATGTGGCTGTTTAATTAAACTTAAAACTTTAGGTCTTCAGTTGCAGAGCTATATTTTAAGTACACAGTAGCCATGTGTGTTTCTAGTGGCTGTTGTACTGGACAGCAGTGGTCCAGATTAGAGGAAAAGGCCTGGTGTTCTGACTTTCATAGTAGCATATTACTTGTACTTTTCTTGGTTACTAACTATATACCTAGACACTACAGTTTAGTCTCGCCTATTAAAATTTGATCTTTCTCTTAGTCTGCAGGTTAGTTTTTCATCTTTTCCTTTTCTATATAGTTTATCTGTTGAAAAAGTTTTGATGATTGCTTGCTCACTCATGGTACAACTCGACATTCTCCCTCTGTCCTTTGTATTTCCTGCAAATTGGTATTTCCAGATCCATGGAAAGACAACATGAACCAAAGATTTTATCTTGAACAAAACTGATAATCACTTAGTTTCTTTCCCTTATAGGTCACTTGCCGTTTTTGCCTAATATTCCCAGTGTTTTTTCTTTTTCTCTCCCCCCGCCCCCCGGTGTATTTTCTTTAAGGTCCAGTAATTACATTAGGATTTGTGTTGCTGGTGTGTTTGATCCAGGTCAGTGTTCACAGTTATGAGATGTGCTCTACAGTATGTCACGGAACTCCAATCCAAGTATTTTATGCCTGTCTTCAGTATTTGACCCTTTCTCTCTAATCCTTTTTCCTTTCATTTCTTGATTTTTTAAAAATATTTTTAAATATTTGAAAGTCAGTGATGAAGTTATCTGCGAAGTGTAAAAGGGAGATGAGAGGTTTAATGAGGTGGCACTTTATTTTCACTTACGGTGTTATTACTATGTTTATTCACCCTTGTGTTCCTTCTAGTTTTAGACTTTGTATTTGAAATGATTTTTCTTTCCATTTCTAATACCTTCCTAGTTCTTTCATTTTTGAGTTTTTCTAATTCTGATTAATGTTCTTTCATGCCTTACATAATTTTCTTAATGTCTTTTTAGCTCATTTTGAAATGGGAGTTACAATTTTTATATGATACGAGCCTGTCTTTCTAGCACGGTTTCTTTATAGGAGTGCTCTTCCACTTATTTTTTCTTTTTTTTTTTTTAATCTTTTTTTTTAAAGATTTTATTTATTTATTTGACACAGAGAGAGATCAGATCACAAGTAGGCAGAGAGGCAGGCAGAGAGAGGAGGAAGCAGGCTCCCCGCTGAGCAGAGAGCCTGATGCAGGCCTCGATCCCAGGACCCTGAGATCATGACCTGAGCTGAAGGCAGAGGCTTTAACCCACTGAGCCACCCAGGTGCCCCCACTTATTTTTTCTTTTTCATAATAAGTTTATATGGGATTTGACCTGTGTGTTTTTCTGTTACTGACGTTTATGTAAAATTAGCTTTCCTGATCTGTTAGAAGGAGGTATGGCTCAGAGTAGCTTTTTCTAACTTCATAGAGCTCTTTCTTCTGTTGTTTTCCTGTAGTCTTTAAAAAAAAAAAAAGAAAAGAAAACATGGTGGCTTGCTTTCTGAGATTTCCTGCTCTTGTTCCCTTCCTTGACTTGTTTTATAGTTTCTCTTCATTCCTCTTGCCCCTCTCCTGCTCAATTTGATCCTCCTCTCAGGTTTTTCTTTGGTGTATGACCCTATCTAGAAGGGAGCCATGTAGCTAGGTCAGTTGCAAGATTTCAGAAGGGATAGACAGCTCTAGCCCTTTCAGAGCTTCTTACTGGAGGACTCTCACATTCAAATGCTATTGGAGATACTAAGATCCATCCTAGTTGCAACTCTTGGTCTCAGTTTAGCTTTCTGTTAAATACCTGTTGATTAGTTCAGGGTTCTCCTGTTCTCAGTTCCATTTACTACTCGGCTCTCTTAAGTACATACACTTAATGTACTTACACTCTGATGTAAGTCTTAATGGGTTTTGGTGCTTTATTCCTGTGCACTCATATTTTGGGGTCTGGGGGATACTTTGTAACCTAGTTTTGTTATAAATGTTGTTGTAGAAGGGTTTAAATTAGGGCTTTGATTTTGCAGTCTAGAAGCCCTCATTTCATGTGGAGATTTGGAGGGATCAAAAATTGTGCTGCTGTCATTTTCCCAGAATCTTCCAAGAGGACTTTTTAAAGAAACTTGACTTGAGAAAGGTGGTGGCTGGAAAGAAGACTGTGAGCTCAAGAGAGGTTTTGGTGGTAATTTTTTTCACATTGGAGAATCAAGTATGGTTAAAAATTGAAAAAGGTAAAGAAAAGAGAGGGAGTAGATAATAAGTGTACTGGTGTCCTTGATTGACTTTGTAGGACATAGGAACCAGCCAAGGGAAACATTTTCTGTTGTAATTATAGAGAGGTGGGAAGGAAAGGTATGGGGGGAGGAAACTGCTGTTCTCTTCATTTTGTTTTCCTTATGAAATAGAAGGGAAGACATTGAGTAGGGAGGATCAGGGGAGGAATTTTCAGACTAAAGGAGGTTTAAGTAGTTGAGGTTGGAGGTGGCACCAATGTGTGAGGTTATATGAATTTTTTTTAAGTCCCTTCCTTGAGATTAATAGTCTGGTTTAGACGAAAAAGTCAGACATTTGAGTTGATATAGTCCTGGGCACAGGGGAATGGCAAGGGACTTGGTGATTGGAATTTAGTAGTGATTGAAGTGAGTGGGCCTTGGAGACTAAAGAGAGAGGTAAGTGTGGAATAAGACTGGTTGATCGGGAGAAGGTGAAACACGGGTCAAAGGAATGGATATTTTAAGTTGGAGATGAGAGGGTAAGTGAATAAGTAAGAATAGCAGTAAAAGGCAGGATTTTTGTATGTGTGTTTTGATGTTTGTTTATTTGTTTTAAAGTAAACTTTATGGGCTCTTGGGTGGCTCAGTCGGTTAAGCATCTGTCTTCAGCTCAGGTTGTGATCTCTGAGGTCCTGGGATCAAGCCCCGAGTCAGGCTCCCTGCTCATCGGGGAGCCTGTTTCTCCCTCTCCCCCTGCTGCTCCCCCTGCTTGTGCTCTCTCACTCTCTCTGCCAAATAAATAAAATATTTAAAAAATAAAATAAACTCTACTCTCCCCACATGTGCCTCAAACTCATGACCCTGAGATCAGTCAAGAGTTGCGGGCGCCTGGGTGGCTCAGTGGATTAAAGCCTCTGCTTTCGGCTCAGGTCATGATCTCAGCGTCCTGGGATCAAGGCCCGCATTGGGCTCCCTGCTCAGCCGGGAGCCTGCTTCCTCCTCTCCCTGTCTCTCTGCCTACTTGTAATCTCTCTCTCTATGTCAAATAAATAAATAAAATCTTTAAAAAAAAAAAAAAAAAAAAGAATTGCATGCTCTGTAGGCTGAGGTAGCCAGGGGCTCCTAGGCAGGTTTTTTTTTTTTAAAGCAGCTTTATTGAGATATAACTTACATACCATACAATTTATTTAAAATGTACAATTCTGTGGGGGTTTTTTGTATATACATAGATACATGCAGTTATTACCACGATTGGTTTCAGAACATTTTCATCACCTTGAAAAGAAGCCTGTGTCCTTTAGCTATTTTTCCCCCTGCCCCTTAGTTCCTCCATCCTCATCCCCTGGTCCCTAAGCAATCACACATCTACTTTTTGTGTCTAGGAATTTTCCTGTCCTGGCCTTTCATATGAATGGAATCATAATACATGGACTTTTGTGACTGGCTTCTTTCACTTAGCATTATGTTTTCACAATTTTCATCCATGTTGTACCACGTATCAGTCCTTAATGCCTTTTTATGACTGAGTAACATTACATTGTATGGGTATACCACATTTTCTTTATCCATTCATTCACTGATGGACATTGGGTTTCTATTTTTTTTTGTATTATGAATAATATTGCTATAAACATTAGTGTACAATTTTTTGTGTGGATGTATGTTTTCATTCCTCTTGGCTATGTATCTAAGAATGGAGTTGCTGAGTCATATGGTAACTCTTTTTTTTTTTTTAATCTTTTTTTCCTCAAAGATTACTTTTTATTTATTTGTTTGGTGGGGGGGAGAGAGAGAGCAAGCATGAGCAGGGGGAGGGGCAAAGGGAGAGGGACAAGCAGACTTTCCACCAAGTGGGGAGCCTAAAGCGGGACCTGATCCCAGGATCACTACCTGAGCCAGAGTCAGATGCCTAATCCTCTGAGCTACCCAGGTGCCCCATGGTAACTATATTTAATTGTCTGAGGAACTGCCCAACTGTTTTCCAAAGCAGCTGCACCATTTTACATTCCCAACAGCAATATATGGAAATTTCCAATTTCTTCACATACTCACCAGCATGAAATTGTCTTGCCTTGACTTTTTGATTCTAGCCATCCTAGTAAGTGTGAAATGGTGCCTCATTTTCATTTTCATTTCCCTGATGACTAATGATGTTGAGCATTTTTCCTTGTGCTTATTGGCCATTTGTGTATCTTCCTTGGGAAACACGCCTATTCAGATACTTTGTTCATTCTTTAATTGGGTTGTCTTTTTTTTTTTTTTAAGATTTTATTTGTTTATTCGATAGAGATTACAAGTAGGCAGAGAGGCAGGCAGAGAGAGAGGAGAAAGCAGGCTCCCTGCTGAGCAGAGAGCCCGATGTGGGGCTCGATCCCAGGACCCTGAGATCATGACCTGAGCCGAAGGCAGAGGCTTTAACCCACTGAGCCACCCAGGCGCCCCTGGGTTGTCTTTTTATTGAGTTGTAAGAATTTTTTTTAAGATTTTATTTATTTATTTGAGAGAGAATGAGAGAGAGAGAGAGCATGAGAGGGGGTAGGGTCAGAGGGAGAAGCAGACTCCCCGCCAAGCAGGGAGCCCAATTCGGGCCTCGATATCCGGACTCCAGGATCATGACATGAGCCAAAGGCAGTTGCTTGACCAACTGAGCCACCCAGGCTCCCTTGAGTTGTAAGAATTCTTTATAAAATATTCTAGATACAAGTTCCTTATCAGATATATGATTTGCAAATTTTTTTTTCCCATTCTGTGGGTTTTCTTTTTACTTTCTTGATGGTGTCAGGTTTCAATTTTTATAAAGTCCAATGTATCTTTTTTTTTTTTCTTTTTTTTTTTTTTTTTAAGATTTTATTTATTTATTTCACAGAGGGAGAGAGATCACAAGGAGGCAGAGAGGCAGGCAGAGAGAGAGGAGGAAGCAGGCTCCCCGCTGAGCAGGGAGCCCGACGCGGGCCTCGATCCCAGGACCCTGAGATCATGACCTGAGCCGAAAGCAGAGGCTTTAACCCACTGAGCCACCCAGGCGCCCACTTTTTTTTTCTTTTTGCTTGTGCTTTTGATGCCCTAAGAAGGCTTTGCTGAATCCATGCCAAAACCAGTCATGAAGATTAACTCCTGTGTTTTCTAGTAACAGTTCTATAGTTTTAACTCTTATGTTTAGGTTTTTGATCCATTTTGAATTAAAAAAATTTTTTTGAGATTTTATTTATTTGAGAGAGAGCACAAGTGGGAGGAGAGGCAGAGGGAGAGGAAGAAGCAGACTCCCCACTGAGCAGGGAGCCTGACTGGTGCTCGATCCCAGAACCCTAGTATCATGACCTTAGCTGAAGGCAGACCCCTAACCCCCTAACTGACTGAGCCACCCAGGTGCCCCCCCCCCTTTTTTTTTTTACAGAGAGACAGCAAGAGAGGGAACATAAGCAGGGGGAGTGGGAGAGGACGAAGCAGGCTGCCTGCCGAGCAGGGAGCCTGACTTGGGACTCGATCCCAGGACTCTAGGAACATGACCTGAGCTGAAGGCAGACGCTTAATGACTGAGCCACCCAGGCTCCCTTTTTTTAAATATATACTTATTTGAGAGAGAGAGAGAGTGAGTATGCGTGCGCACAGTGGGGAGGGACAGACGAAGAGAGCTTTTTTTTTTTAAGGTTTTATATATATATATATTTTTTAATATTTTATTTATTTGACAGAGAGAGACACAGAGAGAGAGCACAAGCAGTGGGAGAGAGAGAAGCAGGCTTCCTGCCCATGCAGAGAGCCTGATGCAGGGCTCGATCCCACTGAGCCGAAGGCAGACGCTTAACAACTGAGCCACCCAGGTGCCCCAAGATTTTATATATTTGTTTGACAGAGAGAGAGCACAAGCAGGTGGAGAGGGGAAGCAGCAGGCAGAGGGAGAGGGAGAAGCAAATTCTTCACTGAGCTGGAAGCCTGATACTGGGCTTGATCCCAGGACATAGGATCATGACCTGAGCCAAAGGCAGATGCTTAACTGACTGAGCCACCCAGACACCCCAGAGAGAGGGGGGCTTAAGCAGACTCCTCACAGAACATGGATCCTGATGCAGGGCTCAATCTCAGAACCCTGAAATCATCACCTGAGTCAAATCAAGAGTTAGATGCTTAACTGACTACACCACCATTTTTTGACTTAATTTTTGTATATGGGGTGAGGTAAGAGTCTTCAGTTGTTTGCACATGGCTGTTTTGATCAAAGGGGTATTTAAGAGTTTTTAAAGAGAAGCAGGTTTACTTTTTTAAAAATGTACAGCATAAAAATGAAATGTATAGGGGTGCCTGGATGGCAGTCAGTTAAGTGTCCTGACTCTTGGTTTCGGCTCAGGTTCAACCTCAGGGTTGTGAGATGGAGCGCCACATTGGCCTCCATGCTCAGTGTGGAATCCGATTGAGATTCTCTCTCCCTCTCCCTGCGCCTTCTGCTTGTGCTTTCTCTCTCTCTCTCTCTCAAATAAATAAATGTTTATCAATAAATAAGTAAAATGTATAGGGGGGGCTCCTGGTTGGCTCAGTGAGCAGAGCATACCGGTAGCTCCTGATCTCAGGTTCTTGAGTTCAAGCCCCATCTTGGGTATGGGGCCCACTTAAAAAAGCGTATAGCAGTTCCAGATATGACTTGTCTGGAGTGTGGCCGTGGAAACAGATGCCTGTAGCAGAGGTGAAGACTGTGTGAGCACCTTGCCAGTCTTCCAGGTTAGTGGCAGGGTGGGTTGATGCAGGGCATAGAGGTGTGGCTAGGTGACAGGAGCTTCAGGGGAGTAGGAGTTTAAAGTGAGGCTGGAGAACTTACAGATTTGGAAGAGATATTGAGAATGAGGAAGATAAGAACTCTACCTCATACCCTGAGGTACGTAGGGAATGAAAGAATGAGCTAAAACTTCTATTCGAGAATGCTACCAGGGAAGCAGTTGCTTTAGGGGAGAGCTAAACTTCGGAGTTGGGAAGAGCATTCATTGAAGGTAAAATCAGCAGTAGGGGAGTTTGTCTCTGGAAAAGGATTTTGGTGTCAGCCCTTAGCCAAATCAGTGTGATCTTGGGATAGCACCTTTTTGGCTTTAGTAGACCAGATTTTGACTCTAATTTGTAGTCTCTTCAGCATTACTCTGTTTGTATCTTTCTTTCCTGCCCTGGAAATAAAATTAGTTTCTCATTTGGAATGAAAGAGTTGCCTCATTTGACATTTCACCATGGACTGGAGGGGGTAGAGCATAAAACAAAGTTCTCTCATTAATCATGCTAATACTATTTTAAGATGTTTGAATTCAGTCTCTGTGTGTTTAAGTGTGTTTCGTGGGGACTAATGAATTAAGGTCACATATGCATATCAAACAAGACTTGCAGTTTCGGCTTCAGAACATGCAGGGAACATAGGATCAGGGAAAGAACTAAAGGATTACTACCCACCCATCCCTGTGTCAGGAGGAGGGATAACTTCTTTTGACTGAGGGGATGGGAAGAATCAAGGGAACTTGGTTATTAAAAAGCTATGGATAGGGGCACATGGGTGGCTCAGTCGGTTCAGCATCTGCCTTTGGCTCGGGTCATGATCTCAGGGTCTGGGGATTGAGCCCCACGTTGGGCTCCCTGCTCAGTGGGGAATCCACTTGTCCCTCTCCCTCTGTCCCTCATCCCTGCTTGTGTTCTCTCTCTTCCTCACTCTGCTCTCACTCAAATAAATAGAATCCTTAAAAAAAAAAAAAAAAGCTATGGGTAAAGGTTTAATCCTTATAGTGTGGGTGTGAGTGTGGTCTCCCTCAGTTGTGGTCTTCTTCAAATTGTGAGTTTCACAACAGTATCATCTCTCTGGGAATCCTCACCGAGAACACTTAGAGGCTGAAATACCTGGATGCTGAGCAGGGAAGAGGAGTTAATTGGCTTGTCTGGGCCAGTTGGGCAGACCTCCTCCCTCTGTTTGAAGAAAGGGCAGAAATATAAAGCTTGAGAGTGTCTTGCTTCATCAGGAATCTCACAGTGGGACTCTTTGATCACATTCCTGATGTTAGCCTACGTCTGGAGTTATGAAAGAGTCTGGTGCAGGTCAAGTGTCAGACCCAGGTCCAGATCCAGTAGGAGAATAAGACCAGTGTACACATTATCTACAGGTGGCAGAGGGGTATTTGGCACCCTGACCTGTTATCCTGATGATGGGAACTAACCCAACTTTCCTTGAACCCATTCCTTTGTCTTCAGGTGTCTGAACCTAGTAGGCCCCTCCCCTCCCCTGTCCCCCTTAGCTCTGCCCCCTGAGATCCAAATCCTGAGAGGACTGTGAGATGAGAGTGTTATAAAGCCAGTTCCCTCAGGATGAGCTTTAGTTACTCCTTTTCCCTGCCTAGAACCAGCCACACCTCTATTTACCTGAGCCTTTCTGGTGGCCCCTATTCAGAAGATAGCCTAAGGATGTTCCTTTGTGTGAATAGACCCAGCAGTTTGTCAGGAGCAGGATTATCTAACCTTGATGTGGTAGGAGGGGGAAGGCGGTGGGCTTGGTTTTCCTTTCTAAAATGCGGTGGGGGCGCCTGGGTGGCTGAGTCGTTAAGTGCCCCCCTTCGGCTCAGGTTGTCATGCCAGGGTTGTGGGATTGAGCCCCGCATTGGGCTCTCTGGTGGGAATCCTGCTTCTCTCTCTCCCACTCCCCCTGCTTGTGTTCCCTCTCTTGCTGTGTCTCTCTCTGTCCAGTAAATAAACAAAATCTTAAAAAAAAAAAATGCTATGGTCAGACAAGTTCACCAAAGTTTTCTAAGTCAAAATTTTGTATCATTTTGGACAGAGTTGTTAGCTAAAGGGATCTCATGCAACAGAAAATTGAGTATTTGTATTATAGATATAAAAAACTTAAGCCACTGTTCTCCCAATTTGAGGCTAAATAGTGCCTTGAGAAATCATAGTGTTGGGCGCCTGGGTGGCTCAGTGGGTTAATGCCTCTGCTTTCGGCTCAGGTCATGATCTCAGGGTCCTGGGATCGAGGCCTGCATCGGGCTCCCTGCTCAGCGGGGAGCCTGCTTCCCCCTCTCTCTCTCTGCCTGCCTCTCTGCCTCCTTGTGATCTCTCTCCCTCTGTGAAATAAATAAATAAAATCTTTAAAAAAAAAAAAAGAAAAGAAATCATAGTGTTATTGCAAAGAGTTTGCAAGTTCATTAGTTCAGCTCATTATTTATAGACTAAATCTACATCTCCCACCTTTATGCACTTCTGTTTTTGAATATATAGATTAATACAATGTAAGTTTATTTCGAAGTATCGAACGTATAGTAGTTGTCATACGTTTTTTCAGTCAGTGGATGTTATACCGAGCTATTATCTAATGGAGATCTATGAAAATTTTAGAGCCTAAAAAGAGGTCCATATTATCTAAAAGGTTCAGAATCTGCCTAAGCCATTTTGAGATGAGAGAATTCGCAACTTGAGTTAGTGTGTAGTTTTTAGGCCCTGCATTTTTAAGAAACAGTCCATGAAGATGGAGAGAAATTTTCAACAAAGATAAGTCTCCTTCTGTATGGTAGGCAGTTTAAAGCCTCCCTTTTGTATCTCCTGGGCTCCTTCCCCAGAGGCTACCACTGTTAACATTTCCTTGCATGTCTTCCTGGAAAACTTATATGAATCTGTATAAATGTATGTACGTGTATTTATTGTGCTTTTTTAAGTGCCCCATTCTCTAGAAATTTTAATAAGAGTATTGATATGTTTGCTTTTAATTCTTACATTATGGCATAAGTTCATTAGAAAATGTTTACTTGAATGGAAAAAAAAATACACCATTTCCAACTGACAGGATAACTTTTTTCAGGGCGAAGAAGGGGACTATAGTGAAGAGGAAAACTCCAAAGTAGAGCTGAAATCAGAAGCCAATGATGCTGCTAATTCTTCAGCAAAAGAGGAGAAGGGAGAAGAAAAGCCTGACACCAAAGGCACTGTGACTGGAGAGAGGCAGAGTGGGGATGGACAGGTCAGTGTCCACCAAAGCCCTCCATTTTGGGGGTCAGAATAAGGGCTCTTAACCTTGGAGAGAATAAGGAGCCCTTTATCTGTCCTCTAGGAGAGCACAGAACCTGTGGAGAACAAAGTGGGTAAAAAGGGTCCTAAGCATTTGGATGATGATGAAGATCGGAAGAACCCAGCATACATACCCCGGAAAGGGCTTTTCTTTGAGCATGATCTTCGAGGGCAAACACAGGAGGAAGAAGTCAGGTAACAGCCGCTTGTTGCTGCAATTTAGTACATACTTAATGCTCACTATGGGCCAGGCGCTTTTCTGATTTACTATTCACAGTACTTTAAGGTTTTTATGATTGTCCTTTTTGTAGAAATGAGGAAAGTGAGGCTTAGGATATTTGGTAACTCTTGGTGGAGGAGCTGGGATCTGGATGCATACCTCACTGCCTTCCTTAGTCTGAGGCTTAAGCCTTTGGGACATAAAGTACTTGTGTAAGCTGCTTTATAGGTGAGAGATGTTTCCAAGGTGCCGAGTAGTTTGAAGTAGTCTTTCCTCGTTTCTCTGCCTGTTCTTGTTGAGCCCAGCAGGCCCTGAGATGCTGTGATTCACTCTTGGTTTTGTATGATCTATCTGGGAAGATGAGGAGACCAGTGAAATTCTTATTGTTTCTCTGCCCAACCTTCTTTTTTTCGTGTACATCTTTACTTGGCAGAGTCTGCCAACCTAAGACACTTTTCCCTGGTTTTATCCAGACCCAAGGGGCGTCAGCGAAAGCTGTGGAAGGATGAGGGTCGCTGGGAACATGACAAGTTCCGGGAAGATGAACAAGCTCCAAAGTCCCGACAGGAACTCATTGCTCTTTATGGCTATGATATCCGCTCAGCTCACAATCCTGATGACATCAAACCCCGAAGAATCCGGAAACCCAGGTGAGAAAATTTTAGAGTTTACACTGTTTATATTTGCAGAAAGGACTCTCCTTTTTAAAATGCCGTTCCAGCCTGTAATTCAGTGGATGAGGAATATGGGAAGTCTCCCTGACCCTCAGTTTATATCTCTATGGTCTCTTTTGTTATTTCTTTTCTTAAGATTCTTGCCATTCCATTTATTCAGGTTTGGGAGTCCTCCACAAAGAGATCCAAACTGGATTATTGAGCGGCCAAACAAGTCCCATCGCCACCAGGGTCCTGGGGGCACCCTACCACCAAGGACATTTATCAATAGGAATGCTGCAGGGACTGGCCGAATGTCTGCTCCCAGGAATTACTCTCGATCTGGGGGCTTCAAGGAAGGTCGTGCTAGTTTTAGGCCTGTGGAGGCTGGTGGGCAGCACAGTGGTCGATCTGGTGAGACTGTTAAACATGAAAGCAGTTACCGATCACGGCGCCTAGAGCAGACTCCTGTGAGGGACCCATCTCCAGAAGCTGATGCTCAAGTGCTTGGCAGTCCCGAGAAGGAAGAGGCGGCCTCAGAGATACCAGCTGCTGCTACTGACACTGCACCACCAGCCCCTGACAGGCCTGTTGAGAAGAAATCCTACTCCCGGGCAAGAAGAACCAGAATCAAAGCTGGAGATGCAGTCAAGATTGCAGAGGAGATGCCCCCTCCACCCGAAGGGCTGAACCCAGCACCTCAAGTCCCAGAAACGACCCCTCCGCCACCTGCTAAGACTGGAAACTGGGAGGCTCCAGTGGATTCTACTACAAGTGGACTTGAGCAAGACGTGGCACAACTAAATATAACAGAACAGAATTGGAGTCCAGGGCAGCCTTCATTCCTACAACCACGTGAGCTTCGGGGTGGGTACTTTAGGGTTAGTGACTAGCTTTTTTCCCTGTGCACCATTGGGTTTGTGGGCATGGGGTTTAGGTCTCGGGGATATGGGATCTGACAAATATCTTCGTTGTCATTAACTGAAAGAAATGGATGGATTGGGGGGTATATTCATCCAGAGACCTCAGAGAAGTTTTGTCTGTTACCCAAAACTACCCTTACTACTTCGCCTGCTATTACCTGACTAGTCGTCAGTATGGAGCTCCTGCAAGCAGAATCTTTTACCCATTCTCTGTAGGAAAAGTTGGAAGAAGGTGGCAGTGTTCTTATTATATGAGCTAATGGTTAAATGTTTGAAGGCAGAGACTGACTGACTTGAATTTGGATGAGAATTATCTAGTCTCTCTCTTCTTTTAAGATTTTAGGACACCTGGGTGGCTCAGTGGGTTAAAGCCTCTGCCTTCGGCTCAGGTCATGATCTCAGGGTCCTGGGATCGAGGCCCGCATCGGGCTCCCTGCTCAGCGGGGAGCCTGCTTCCTCCTCTCTCTCTCTCTGCCTCTCTGCCTACTTGTGATCTCTCTCCCTCTGTGAAATAAATAAATAAAATCTTTTAAAAAAAAAGATTTTATTTATTCATTAGAGAGAGAGAACGCGCGCACACAGAAGCAGGGGGAGAGGCAGAGGGAGACGGAGAAGCAGACTCCCTGGTGAGCTGGGAGCCTGTTGTGGGGCTTGATCCCAGGACCTGGAGATAATGACGAGAGCCGAAGGCAGACACTCAACCATCTGAGCCACCCAGGCGCCCTATCTAGTCTTTTTGAAAGGAAAGCCTAATTTCCTTAATGTAGAGCTAGGCTCCCCAATAGACCTTTCTGTAGTGTAAGAAGTTTTTGAATATTCGTAATGTGGCCAGAGTGAGGAACTGAACTTTTAATTAGTTGAGACTTAAATAATCACATGTGGCTACTGGATATCATATTGGACAGCATAGTTCTAGAAACTAGGACCTATCTACTACCGCTCTTGCCCATCTGTCTTTGTCTCCCACCAATCAGGTAGATCAAAGGATCTTTTCCTTAGTTTCTGAAATCTGATGTGAACTTAAAAATTGGAAATCCTCATTTGGACTGGGAATTTCAGCATCCTTCTCTGGTGTCCATGATTTTTGAATACCAAAAACCAGTGTAGCCTAAACTGGACCTGGAGTTGACCTTAGGATGAGGAGTATATCCTTCTACTGGTATCGTATTACCATTGGAAGACAGTCTCTAACATATCCTTTTTTTTTTTTTTTTTTTTTTTTTTTGTCCTGAGTCATTTTCAGCCAGAGAGGAGTATCTTCTCAAACTTCCAGCCTAGAACTCTGTGGCCAGGAATAATTAGGGAGATTCACAGAATGTCCAGTTGTTTCTCAAACTTTAGGGCTAATATTTTTCAATATGTTTGATAATGGACTGTGCTGATTATAACCTCCCAGGGATTCTGTACAGGAAAATATTTGGTGGGAAAATTGCATTTTTTCATTGAAGTCTTTTTTCTCGCCTCCCCACATTCAAAGGCTTTTTATTGCTGTACTGAGGTTGCAAACAGTGGGGACAAATTTCCAAATGCTGGCTGGTATTGACAGGAAGCAGAGATAGTTAAAAAGGAATTTTATCAGTGTAAAAAAAGAAAGCAATTCCCCATGTTGGATTCTTAAACTTGTCATTTTCTTGATGTTCTCTTTAGTCCAATTCATACATATCTGCTCTTTAACCGTGACTTTTTTTTTTTTTTTTGCTGTGTCACAGGTATGCCCAACCACATACACATGGGAGCAGGACCTCCACCTCAGTTTAACCGGATGGAAGAAATGGTACAGAAAGGAAAAGGGCCTGTTTGGGGGAGGGGGCTGCATGCAACAGCTGTTCGTTGTTTAAACTAAGATAATGTCTTGGGAGTCAGTGTTCCATTGATTTACCCATATTTCTTTTAATTTGGCTCTTCAGAAAGGGTAGCAGGGCCTAGGTTTAGATCTTGATGTTTCTCGTTGGTTTTTCAATTCATTTTGCAAATCCTCTTTTTTTTTTTTTTTTTTTTTTAAGAGAAAGAGTGCAGTGCAGGGAGGGGAGCAGTGCAGAGGGAGAGGGAGAAAGAGAACCTAAGCAGTTCCCCATGCTCAGCTCAGCGAGGAGCCTGATGTGGGTCTCAATCCCATGACCTTGAGATCATGACCTGAGCCAAAATCAAAAGTTGGATTCTTAACCACCTGAGCTCAGGCGCTCCTACTCTTTTTTTTTTAACTTTTTTTTGTCCTTAAGTAATCTCTACACCCATGTGGGTCTCAGACTCACAACCCCAAGATGAAGAGTTGCATGCTCTTCTGACTGAGCCAGTCAGGTGCCCCTCATTTGAAAATACTATTTTAACATGTGCCATGTATCAAGTGTGTGTTTTGCAGCAACCTAAAGGAGGGTGGGACTTGATATGAGAGTCAGCCCTCTGGGAGTCTTTTTGCTCAGACCTCTTTATTTCAGGGTGTCCAGGGTGGGCGAGCTAAACGCTATTCATCTCAGCGGCAAAGACCTGTGCCAGAGCCCCCTGCTCCTCCTGTGCACATCAGTATCATGGAGGGACATTACTACGATCCATGTGAGTTTTTTCTTACTATCGGGGCACCTTTCTGGCAGCGTGAAGTAAACTAAGAGACCAGCCTCTTGCCTCCTGAATTTCCCTTTTGACTTCTCACAGTTGTTATCAAACATTGTCTGGCTGCTGTTTTCTTCACATGGAAAATTGAGAACATCTTTAAAAGGGTTTGGGGGACAAGATTTTGTCCATGTGATATGAAGAGTGAGGGTTTATGAGAGTCCCAATGTGATATCTTACAGTGCAGTTCCAGGGACCAATCTATACCCATGGTGACAGCCCTGCCCCACTGCCTCCTCAGGGCATGATTGTGCAACCAGAAATGCACCTTCCCCACCCAGGTAAGCTTTGTACCTCTGCTTGTATGCTTCCAGTATGTGAGGATATGCGTTGGGGGCTTCACAGACTCCATCCTCCTGAGCTCTGTGCTGCTTTGTCACAAGGGTAGCCACTCTGGCTGCTTGGGCAACAAACTCTTGGGTCCGTCCTGAGGACTTAATCTGTGCTGAGCAGCGCAGCCAGCTCATCCCATGGAAATGGTGCCATCCTCTATTTTAGTTTTTGTTTTCCTCTTCCTGTCCAGGTTTACATCCCCACCAGACAGCGGCACCTCTGCCCAATCCTGGCCTCTATCCCCCACCAGTGTCCATGTCTCCAGGACAGCCACCACCTCAGCAGTTGCTTGCTCCTACTTACTTTTCTGCTCCAGGCGTCATGAACTTTGGTAATCCCAGTTACCCTTATGCTCCAGGGGCACTGCCTCCCCCACCGCCTCCTCATCTGTATCCTAATACACAGGTGAGATGGCTAATGAGATTTTTGTAGGTACACTTCTTTAAATCAGACAAGCATGTGGTATGGGGAGAATACTCAAGGAATTTGAGAGAACATTTCATTGCCATTGATTTTGCATGTGGTGCCAGGATGCCTCTTGGTGGTCAGGAGTTGGAAATGCAGCTTATGTAATGCCCATCATCTATTTATTCTCTTCTGTTTCTTTCTTTCTTTTTTTTTTTTTTTAAAGATTTTATTTATTTGAGAGAAGGGTGAGAGAGAGCGTGCAAATGTGAACAGGGGAAGAGGCAGAGGGAGAAGCAGACTCATGGGACTCGATCCCAGTCTCTAAGGGATCATGACCTGAGCCGAAGGCAGGTGCTTAACAGACTGAGCCACTTAGGCGCCCTCTCCTGTTTCTTTAATGGTGTTTCATTCAAGTGTTTCGGTATGTCTTAGGTGGCCATCCCTGCTGTTTATTCAGTTGAATAAAGAAGCTGTATTATCCTTACCCCTCCCTGTACTGCTTAACTCCCAGCAGGTTGATACCATCTACTGTGTTGAATGTCGCCATTGAGCTCAGCCTCTTCCATTTTTCAGCTGATGGTAGGAATTAGAGAAAGTTAAGTAGTACTTTGAAGAAGTAAGAACCAGAGCATGATTAGGATGTAGTAAGGCAGAAATGAATAATCACTTATTTTAAATCACTTATTTTAGAGATTTATAAAATTCCTCAATATTTTTATTTTTGTGCCTGAGTAATGTTTCCTGTTCATCACAGTTTAGGTGAATTTATCCCTAACTTTTTCTTCTGCCTTATTGGGGTCTCAGGCCCCATCACAGGTATATGGAGGAGTGACATACTATAACCCCGCCCAGCAGCAGGTGCAGCCAAAGCCCTCCCCACCCCGGAGGACTCCTCAACCAGTCACCATCAAGCCCCCACCACCTGAGGTATGAGAACTGCTTCCAATGTCACTGGGCTTTCCTTTCCCCTGGAAGATTTCCTCTCCTTTTCTGGGGGTGTCTCCATGGTTGGTTGGTTGGTTGGTTGGTTGGTTGTTTTGATGACTGGTAACAAATTCTAATTTTGTTATTTCAGGTTGTAAGCAGGGGTTCCAGTTAATAGGAGTTTCTAAATATTTTAAATCAAACATAAAAGTAAGTATATATGTACTACAATTCTTAAAAATTCTTTTTTTTTTAAGATTTTATTTATTTGAGAGAGAGCAAGCATGAGAGGGGGGAGGGTCAAAGGGAGAAGCAGACTCCCTGCTGAGCAGGGAGCCCGATGTGGGACTCGATCCTGGGACTCCAGGATCATGACCTGAGCTGAAGGTAGTCGCTTAACCAACTGAACCACCCAGGTGCCCTGTTTCTTATAAATCCTTAAAACGAATGCTCATGCTTACTTGCTTAACAATCCCCTAATTAATGCTTTAAGTTGTAATCATGAGATATCTTATGGGGAGGCTTACAGGAGTCTCAAAATTTGCCAGCTGCTTTGTTTTTATGAATGCACTGAGCAGGGTTGAAGCAGAAATCATTGTTAATTTGGCAGAATTTCATTTGGGAAATTCCAAGGAAAAAATGCAGGAGGGTATTCTTTTTTTTTAAGGAAAGGGGAAATCTAAATTTGAGGTGTTTGCAGCAGAGCCAATTTTAAAGGTCATGGAGAAAGACCATGGGGGTTTTGTTGTTGATTTGTTAGGGACTTTATTTTAAAACACATTATTTAGAAATGCGGCTTTTTGAAAACAGCTTGTAAATGCCCAGAAGGTCCATTAATGCTTTGATGATTCTTCCCTTTTCCCCACCGCTGTCAGCAAATCCAGGAAAGAAGAGAAATACAACTGGCTGTTTACTCCCAGGAGGGCTTCAAAGATAGAGGGTGGCTCCTACCAGCAAGCAGCTGATTGAGAAGGACCCCTGACCTCCCCCGAGGACAGGCTTTGTTGGAGAAAGGGACAAACAAGTGGACTTCCTCCCATCTCCACTTTTTACTTGAGTTGGCTATGCTCAGAGGAGCAGAGATCCAGTCAGCTCAGGCTTCTGGGTCTACATCTAGAAGCCCATGTCTTTTACTCTTCTTCACTTTTTCCTGGGAAATTCAAGTGTCTTCTCCCAGGGAAGCCCTTTCCCTGTTTGTTTTGTTTCTTAAGATGTTCGTTTTTAAAGCCTGGCTTGCTATTTATTCTTTTAGTTTCTTTTTCTCTCTGCCTTTAAATGAGACAGGTTTTTTCTTCTGATTTTCTAGCTCCTCGGTTTCCCTTTTGGATTTCCTCTGCATCCCAGATAATTGAAATTTTACCAGCTAGTTTTCCCCCACCAAGCCTGCAAAGAGGTGGCCTTTCATTTTTGGTTGTCCTTTGTTATCGTATACTTGGATTCTCTTAATTCCTCTAATCCTATGGAAGCAGAGCCGTCCACAGAGTGTCTCATTGTGGAGAAAAGCTCAGAGTGTGTGGTAGGAGCCCTTCTTGACTTCCGTTTTCAGGAATCTGAGCCTCCCGTCAGTCCCTGCACTGTGGTAGGCATCAGTCCTCTACTTGAGGTCAAAGTCTCTACAGTAGGGAGAGATGGCAAACCAGATGCTTTTGTGAGAAAGGGAAAGTGGAGTAAGCCTTTGCACCTTAGGGGACTGTATTTACATAGTCCTCAGGGCTCAGTCTTTGAGGTAAGTGGAATTAGAGGGCCCTGCTTCTCTTCTTTCCGTCCTTCCTACCACACCCCCCTTTCCAGTTGCTGTGGACCAATGCGTCTCTCTAGAGGCAGATACTGTCCAGCAAGCTGTCTACCTTGTACTTTGCAGTTGCTTTTCTCCATGTCTTTCCTGCTACAGGTGTTTTAGGTGTTACGACCTGATTTTCCCCAAGTTCTGCTCCTGTCCTTGCAAACAGAAGATACTACATCTGGGCTTCAGGCCTAAGGAAACCAGTCACTTTCGGGGCAAGGGCTCCTCCCTCTTTTCTTCCCTATCCACAGCGCTGAACCACTCGCCTGCTGCCTCTGCAGGAGAGATTCCTATTGCTGCAGCACTTGCGTCTGCCAGGAGTAACTTGGCCACTGTCCCTGTCCTACAGAACGTGAGGGAGTTGGTGGTGGCTGTGTCTCCCCAAGTAATGTCACTGTTTCTATTCCTTCTCTCCAGCAGCTGATCTAACCACTCTTTGAGTCACAGGTGTGGGGTGGGGAGTGGGGAGAGGCACTCAAGCTGTAAACCCCAAGGAGGAAATAACTAAGAGATTCTTCCAGGGGTGGCTGATGGTTGTGCCTTTTGTAGGCTGTCCCCTTTGCCTTAAACCTGAAAATGTCTCCTCAACCCTGTTGGGCCGCATGCCCAGATTCCCAGACCTTAAGACACTGTGACAGTTGTCTCTGTTGGTCCACTGTGTGTCGTTGCAAGAATTTCTCCATGTGTATTGTTGTTGTTGTTTGTTACTGTTTTAAAGGGTGCACATTTGTGATCAGCATTGTGACTTGGAGATAATAAAATTTAGACTGTAAACTTGGCTCCTTTGCCAGTGTTTTCCATGAGTCTTGATTTGGGAGGGGTAGGAGGGGACTTACTGGTTCCCCAGAGCCACAGTCATAGCTTGAGCCAACTCAAAACTTGTGAAATGGAAGCCCTAAGAGGTGAGGAGCCCACAGGTGTGTCTGTACTCCCCACTGGTTATCTTTTCCTAACCCTTAGATTGGAAGTGTCAGGGACAGGAAAACTAATGAAATGTAGCTGTCCTTTCGCCTTTGTTAGTGTTTGGCCAGTGAGTTTCCTGGCGTAATGTACCCAGTGTCAGTACAACTGTACCAGGTCCTAGATGAGGGAGGCACAGGTGGTTAGCTTTCTTCTCGAAAAGTAAAGACACGCTGACACTAACATACCAAGAACTACAGCCTAAGAGGGAGGCTTCTCTCAATCTTCAAGGTAAAGAGAAGCATTTGAAACCATCAGCTGTGGCTTATGCTGCCAGTTACCAAGGCTACTGGCTGGGCCCCTGATGTGCACAGGTCAGCTCCTAGCTTTGTTTTCTTTCAGACCCTGGGTGGGGTGGAAGTTTATTACAGAGCTTGATCCTAGTATGGGAGAACAATTGAATTTTAACGTGGAACTGGTGGCATCTGTTCTTGGGTGCCCCAAATCCTTGTACACTGGGGGCATGGACATCCTAGAATACCTTAAAACAGTTGGGACTTCCCCTACATCCCTTGGTCCTGCTGCTTGAGCTGGCGGGCCACGACTCTTTTAACCCCTATCCCTAATTCCTCTTCATGTCCATTTGGTTTCCTCCCCCACAGGGTGATGGGTAACTATGGGCCTGATCTCCTGGGGTCATGCAAAGAATGCCAGCCAGTCTTGGTAGGTTATTGCAGGAGGAATGACTGTGTTAAGATGCTTCCCCCTCACCCCTGCCTCCTGCTTCCCTGGTCCTGCAGTTAGATCCCATTGCTCTCTGTTGCCCTGGTAACGAGCTCAGGGAGAAGAGAAGAAACTCAAGCTCAGCAAAGCCCCCAGCTTGTCTGCCCTACCAGCCTGCCTCTCAGTGGGCAGAAAGGGAGTATAAAGGGCAGACAGATCAGCTTTAGGTAGCGTTGCCCCATCCCCTTCTAGTATCTAGGCTCAAAGTTGCTTTACCACCATCTCAACAGTTGTTACTCATACCACTCTCCCATTTCTTCCACGCCAAACCCCCTCTGTGGAGTCAACACACAGGCCTGTTACCTTGTGGGTGACCCAGAGCAGGAGGAACTTCAAATCCTGAAGGTGTCTCCCAGCATTGGCAGCCCACTTGGGTTGGATTGTCCCTCTGGGGTAATGCTCCTCAATCCTGGCTATTTGAATCACAGGGATCTTTTAGGTGTCATCCTTGTTCAGGGACCAAGCTAATCTAAACAGTTCAACTTTAGTATAATGTGCTGCTGAAACAAGCACCACTTGGGGATCTTTTAAAAAATGCCAGAAACCTTGGCCTCACCTTAAAGATTTAATTGATTTAGAGTGTGGCCTAGGCATCAGTATTTTTGAGAAGTTCCCCTGGATTCCAATGTGCACTTGGGGCGAGAACCACTGTTCTAGGAGGGCCATGACTCAGTGCTGGCTTTCTTTCCAGATTCAAGTCCTTGAACTTAGTCTCTGTCCAATATCCTTGGGTAGTTGCAGGGGTGGTGGGGTGCTACTCCCCAAGCTTTCAGTTTCCAGAAGTGTCTCTGCCTCTTTTATTTCCAACCCCCACACCCTCCACACTCCCCAATTCTTCCCCTTTCCTAACCGACAATCCCAAATCCTGCCCAGAGAGGAGGTTACCAAGGCAACCAGCTTAATCTGGTAACTGTGGCATGTGCTGGGAGTGAAGCCCTCTCCTCTTATTTGGTTCACAAAATGCCTGGGGAGCTCCTAGCCACTCCAGCCAGTTTCTCTTCTTAACCCCAGTGATAGTGGGGTGTCCAATAAAAGGAGCCCACCAAGCTGATACTTGGATCTCTATTCCAGCTTCTTAGCCAAAACTGCTCTCTCCCTTTTAGTGTTCCCTTTCCAAATCCACAAACAGATGGGTGTGCAAAGCTTTATTTCTGTGAACACATGCTCTAGCACACATAGGACCAGATATGCACACACAGTGACATGTGTGTAGTACACACCCTGTTCAGTTCAACCACCACTCCCAGCCTTTAGCATTCCTGTCCCTGCCTGGTCCCCGCACAGTAAACAGGGGTGGGGCATTGTCCAAGGAGCTTCAGTCCCTCTGGAACCTGCTGCCACTTCTCCACCTTGTTACTTTAACCTTGATGTGTTTACACTGAGTGTGTCTCTACACCCACCTCCTCCTTCTGGGCAGTGTATCCTTAGGGACAGAATGCGCCTGGCACAGGCATCAGGAATAAAGATCATTTAGAGTGCAAATTGGCCTCACTTTCCCTCCTTCGTGGCCATGTCAGCTCTGGACGGGCTCTATGCTTAATGATGTTGGTTGGAAGTTCTAGAGCTTGTCACTCATCTCTGTGCCCCTGCTCTCTTCTGCTGCCAGTTGGGCTCAGGTGCCCTTGTACTCCTCATCTCCTCCCCGCTGCCTCCTGTCTCCTCTCCTCAGCCCAACTAGACCTGCCACAACCTGCTGCTCCCTGCCTAGCTCCTACCTGCCTGCCAGTACCTGCCTCTCGCAAGTCAGGCCCTCACCACCTATTGTGCCCTACCAGAAAGGGCAGATGGGCACCGCCCCCAGTGCCAATGCCTATCCACCCCAAGCCTTTCCAGCTGTTCTTACAGAAGGAGCATAAAGACCACAAACATGACAACAGACCATACTGTCGAGGTTGAGAGTGATGGACACCCAATCAGCAAGCCTTGTAAGCCTCACCTGGGTACAGGTAAGGCCAAGTTGTGCAGGCCACATACCTGCCCTACTTCTTCAAAATGACACTTCAGAGCCCCTATTAGCCTCCAAGCCAGGACTCACTCTCCATTGGTAAATCACTCCATCACTTTTGCCTTTAATTTCTGCGTCTGCCCTGACGCCAATCCCATTCAGCCCCCTTACTATTCCCCGCCCTCCCCCCCCGCC
>LNAC01000091.1:5974954-6082627 GCA_002007465.1 Ailurus styani
CCCGATGCGGGCCTCGATCCCAGGACCCTGAGATCATGACCTGAGCCGAAGGCAGAGGCTTTAACCCACTGAGCCACCCAGGCGCCCAAGCTCAGATGTCCTTCAACAGGTGAATGGATGGGGCGCCTGGGTGGCTCAGTGGATTAAGCCTCTGCCTTCGGCCCAGGTCATGATTTCAGGATCCTGAGATCAAATCCCGCATTGGGCTCTCTGCTCAGCGGGGAGCCTGCTTCCTCCTCTCCCTCTACCTGCCTCTCTGCCTACTTGTGATCTCTCTCTATGTCAAATAAATAAATAAAATCTTTTTAAAAAGAACAGGTGAATGGATAACCGAGTGTGCTATCTTCTCACGATGGAATACTACATAGTAATAACAAAGAACAAACAACAGCTACCCCCAAGAATGAATCTCACAGACATAATATTGGGAAAAAAAAAAAACCCAGACACATAAGACTACAAACCATAGGATTCTATTTAAGTGAAGTTCAAGAACAGGCAAAATTAATCTATAGGGATAGAAATAAAAATAGGGGTTACTTGATGGGGATGGGGGAGTATTGACTGGGAAGGGGCATGAAAAAGCCCTCTGTAGTGACAAAAATGTTCTTTTTTAAAAAAGATTATTTATTTATTTATTTGACAGAGAAAGACACAGCGAGAGAGGGAACACAGGCAGGGAAGGTGGGAAAGGGAGAAGCAGGCTCCCGCTGAGCAGGGAACCCAATGCAGACCTCCCTCCCAGGATCCTGGGATCGTGACCCAAGCTGAAAGCAGACACCTAATGTCTGAGACAGCCAGGTGCCCTGATAAAAATGTCCTATATCTTGACTTGAGGGTGGTTGTGTGTGTGTGTGTGTGTGTGTGTGTGTGTGTGTATGTGTGTGTGTATTCACTGAGTTGTGAGATTTACACATTTCATTGTATGTATATCTCAAAAAATTCAGATCGTAACACTCCTGTTTCTAACACACTAAAAATCAAAATCTTCCCTCTCTGGCCCCCTCTCCTACCTGCTCTCCCCTCATTCTCTTCTAGCAGCCACATTGACTGCTTTACTGTCCCTAAACACTCAACTCCCATTCCTGCCTCAGGAAACCACCTTTCTCTTTCCTGAGCCTTCCCTGACCACACTGACCCCATCTCACCCACCCCTTCCTCTCTGTCCCCTACCCTCCTGTATTGTCTTCAAAGCTCTCATCACCCCCTGACATCATATATACTTCTCCGTGTATTTTCTTCGTGCCTCTGCTCCTACAAGAATGTTAGCACTCAGCTCCACGAATGTCTTGTTCACTATCCAGAGCCTAGAACAGTACCTGGCACAGAGAAGGCACTCAATACATATTTGCTGAATGAATAAATTAGGCTGGTTGAAATGGGAGCTGTAAGAGCAGACAAGACACAAGATGACAAGCGCTCTAGGAATTGAGCCAAAGAGATTCACTACTGGTCTGGGGATAGGGGGTAGGGGACAGTAAAAGAAAGCTTCTTGAAAGAGATGAGCCAAGACTTAAAGCAGGTTTGATGGCCAAAGTGTGAAAGTGGGAAGTCAGAGATGAGGCACTGGGAGGCACTGGGAGGCACTGGGAGGCACTGAGAGCTGCCCCTGCCCTGTGGACTGGTCGCCAGGGGGCCAGATGTGTGGGGGGTGGGCAGGTTCTGCCCTCCTTGAAGGGTGCTGGTCCCACTCTGGAGGATTCCATGCCCTGGGGCAGGCTCATAGGGGCCAGTCCTTTCTGTCCCCGCTCCTCTACCCCGGGAGGGCACGGAAAGCACTATGGGTTATTCCCCTTATCCCCATCTTGGCCATTTTCAGACCCATCAGTCATTGCTCCCTTTCAGGGGTGATGATAAGAATTGGGGTTTGGAAGGGTGTCCTTTACCACCCACTATGCTTGGCTTTGTGTGTGTTCTCTCATTTCGTCTTCCCAACAAAGAGGTTGGCTCCATCAGTCTCACTTCTCAGATGAGAACTGAGGTCACGAGGAATTTCTCATCAGAGCCACAGAGAGGCCAAGTCTCATAGCTAGCAAGAATTTGAGCCAAGTTATTCTGACTCTGGAGCCCACGGTTTAAGGTCTGCACAATCCCCACAGTTTGAATAACTAAGAAATGTCTACCTTGTACTCACCAGACTGCAGTGGCCACCTGACTATAGCTGGGGGGTTGGCTGGGGAGAAGGGACCTTGCTGGTCCCTTCCTCCACTGCCTGAGTTCTGCCTCCGTGTGTGGGGAGTGGCCAAGATGCAAGACGTGGTTAAGGGCTCTGTGGGCTGTGTGGGGAGGGGATGAGCTCACATAGTAGCATCGCACATCCCAGACTGGTCTAGCAAGGAACAAAAGGGTGAAAATGATTTGGAGTGGTCAGAGGACCAACCCAATCAGATGCCCTCCTGATCAGGTGTGTAGAGAGGAGAGTGAAGAATTTAAGCAGTGCCCTTTGAATCCACTAGGTGTCACCACTAAGATTATTGTCTCTTCCCCTTTGGGGATGAGGAGGAGGGTAGAGTATTTCTTGGGGGACTATTGGATCTCTCTTATGGTCTATCCCCAGGCATGAGTCATAAGTATGACCATCCCTGACTTCCCATTTGTATCTTTCATTCTCCTCTTTCTTTTTTTTTTTAATTTTATCTTTCTTTCTTCTCTTTCTTTCTTTTTTTCTTTTTTTCTTTTTAATTTTATTTATTTATTTGACATGGAGAGTGCAGAAGTAAGCAGAGCCACAGACAGGGAGAGGGAGAAGCAGGCTCGCCGCTGAGCAGGGAGCCCAAGGTGGTGCTTGATCCCAGGACCCAAGCCAAAAGCAGAAGTTCAACCTACTGAGCCACCCAGGCACCCCTCATTCTCCTCTTTCTGCTGGCTCTTTCCATTTAGCATTTAAACCCTCTCAACTCCCCATTTTTAAAAACACTTTCCTTGACCCTACATGTCTGCTCCAGCTACTATCCCCTCTCTCACTTCCAGTTCAAGGCCAAACTTCTGGAAAGGATTGTCTCCACGTCCTCATCTCCCTTTCATTCCTTGTTCATTTGATCTTGTTTCCCCAACTTTTCATCATGAATCAATTGAAACAGAAAAGTTTAAAGATAAGTACAGTGAATACCCTTAAAACCTTCTAGATTCTATAATTACCATTTCGCTAAATTGCTTTTATTGTCTCTTTCCCTCTTTTTCTCCCTTTTCTCTCTACACACAGGCACGCACCACACACGCTTTTTTGTTTTTGTTTTTGTTTTTGTTAAGCTATTTGAAAGTAAGTTGCAAACATTAATATCATTTCACTCCTAAAAGCCTCGGCGGGAACCTCCGAAAGATAAGAACAATTTCCTACATATCCACCTCAGCATTATCACACCTAAGAAAGTCGGTAGGAATTCTACAATATCACCTAATATCCAGGCTCTATTTGATATTCCCAGGTTGTCTCAAAAATATCTTTTTAAAAACTTAAAAAAGAAGAGGGGCACCTGGCTGTCTCAGTCAGTAGAACATGTCACTCTTGCTTTGATCTCGAGGTCTTGAGTTCAAGCCCCATATCGGGGCTAGAGATTACTTTTAAAAAATTACGTCTTTAAAAAAAAAAAAGAGGGCGCCTGGGTGGCTCAGTGGGTTAAAGCCTCTGCTTTCGGCTCAGGTCATGATCTCAGCGTCCTGGGATCGAGGCCCGCATCGGGCTCTCTGCTCAGCAGGGAGCCTGCTTCCTCCTCTCCCTGTCTCTCTGCCTGCCTCTCTGCCTACTTGTAATCTCTCTCTCTNAAAAAAAAAAAAAAAAAAAAAAAAAAAAAAGAAATTCTGATCCAATTAGGGTCCATGCATTACATTGGGTTCTTACATTTATTTTGTCTCTTTTAATCTAGAATAGCTTCTTTGGTTTTCTTTTTTTCCCCAACAACATTGACTTTTCAAAGTCTAGGAGAACTATCTTGTAAAATGTCCCAAATTCTTGACTTGTCTGATTGTCTCCCCATGCTCTTGTTCACTTACTTGTACTTTCATGCCCTCTAATGTAATTTACATTTTTCTAATAGTCACACTTAAAAAGCAAGAAGAAACAAATGAATTGATTTTAATAATCTATTTAATTCAATATATACAAAATAATATGATTTCAACATGTAATTGATATAAAAATATGAATGAACTCTTGCACTTTCTTTGTAGTAAGTCTTTGAAACCTGGCGTTCATTTTACACTTGTAGCATATATCAATTCGGACTAGTCACATTTTTTAAATTTTTAAATTTTTATTATTTTTATATATTTTTAAAAGATTTTATTTATTTATTTGTCTGAGAGAGAGGGAGAGAGCACAAGCTGGCAGAGTGGCAGGCAGAGGCAGAGAGAGAAGCAGGTTCCCTGCTGAGCAAGAAGCCTGATGCGGGACTCGATCCCAGGATGCTGGGATCATGATGTGAGTTGAAGGCAGCTGCTTAACCGACTGAGCCACCCAGGTATCCCAAGGGACTAGTCACATTTTAATTGTTCAATACCTACACGTGGCTAGCAGCTCCAAAATTTGACAGCATAGTTCGTTCTAGGGGTTTTCTGGAGCTTAAATATTTTAGAGGAGAATATAGGTAATGCTGTTAACAGCATTATACCAGGGTGCAAATAATGCAAATAATGTGAGCCAGGTTGGCTTACATTAGTTTTTTTTTAAAGATTTTATTTATTTGACAGAGACACAGCGAGAGAGGAAACATCAGCAGGGGGAGTGGGAGAGGGAGAAGCAGGCTTTCCTGCAGAGCAGGGAGCCTGATGCTGGGCTCGATCCCAGGACCCTAGGATCATAACCTGAGCCGAAGGCAGACACTTAACGACTGAGCCCCCCCTGTGCCCCTGGCTTACATTAGTGATGGCTGAGTTTGTCAAGGAGGGATTGCCAGATCTCTCCATGAAAACGGTACATTTGTTTTCCCTCTTTGTTGTTAGTATATGGTGATTTTTGCATGTTGCAAATATCCTGCTTATCCCAATCATTCATTCCTGTTAGAAAGTTATTTTTAAATGAGTCATGTAATTTTTCAATCATGCAAAAAGTTTAAAGACTAATGTAATGAACACCCATGTCTCCACCATCCAACTTAAGGCATAAAGCTGTATCCCGCTGTTGTGGCCCCTGGCGCCTGTGCCCAATCACATCTCCTTCCTTTCTTCCCAAAGACAACCAGTTTCCTGCATGTGGTATCATTTCCATGTGTTTCCGTGAATGTTTACTGTGTACATAGACATATCAAAACAATATAGTTTGTGCATTCTGGGGAGTAGCAATTTTATTGAGATATACTTCACATACACTATTTAAAGTGTACAGTTCAATGACTTTTAGCATCACCACAGAGTTGTGTGACCATCACCACAATCAAATTTAAGACATGTTCATCACCTCAAAAAGAAATTGTACAAGAGTGTTCATAGCATTTTTGGTAATAGCCAAAAAGTGGAAACAACTCAGTGTCCATCAACTGATGAGTGGATAAACCAGACTGTGGTATATCCATAAAATGGAACATTATTTGGCCAGAAAAAGGACGAAGTGCTGATACGTGCTACAGCATCATTCTAAGTAGAAGTCAGGTGTCAAAACCCACATATTGAATGAGCCACATTTATAGGAAATGTCCAGCATGGGCAAAGCCATAGAGATAGAGAGTGGATTATGGTTGCCAGGAGTTGGGAGGAAGGCAGCACTGCGAGTGGCTATTAATGGGTATAGGGTTTCTTTTTGAGGTGATGAAAACGTGCTGGAATTAGATAGTGGTGATGGCTGCACAAAATTGAGAATATATACTAAAACCTGCTCAACTGTCCACTTTGAAGTGAGTAAAATGGCTTCAGGTCACATGAACTTTATTTGCTTGACTTGCACACATCACCACCATCTCTGTCTCTGTCTTTGCATGGTGTTCTCTCCCCGTGGGAGTCTCTTCTTCTTGTAAGGTCACCAGTCATTGGATTTAGGGCCCACCCTAATCCCCTTCACCTCATCTTGATCCACTTGACTTCACTTAGCAATAATCGCGCCTCGGATAAACCTCATTGGCTACGATACTGCCACTGCGCAAAGCTCCACTTGACTTCACTTTAAACTAATTTTATCTGCAAAGACCTTATTTCCAAGTAAGGTCAACTTCTGAGATTCCAGGTGAGTATGAATTTGGGGGGGTGCACTGTTCAATCCACTTCAAGATCCTGCTTAATTGGGTTGTCTTTCTAAAACTGAACTTTAAGAGTTTTTAATATTCATGTCTTTTAAAACTTTATATAAATACTGTCCTCCCAGGTATAGCGTTCAGCAATGTTCCCCCCTCAACATTATGCTTGTGAGATTCACCCAGGTCAATAGGTGTAATCCTTTTTTTTTTAAGATTTTATTTATTTATTTGACAGAGAGAGAGAGAGGTAACAAGTAGGCAGAGAGGCAGGCAGAGGGAGAGGAGGAAGCAGGCTACCTGCTGAGCAGAGAGCCTGATGCGGGGCTCAATTCCAGGACCCTGAGATCATGACCCGAGCCAAAGGCAGAGGCTTAACCCACTGAGCCACCCAGGTGCCCCTCTTTTTTTTTTAATATTTTATTTATTTATTAGAGAGAGACAGAGATAGTGAGAGAGAGCACAAGCAGGAAGGAGGGGGAGAACCAGACCCCCCACTGCGTAGGGAGCCTGATTCGGGACTTGATCCTAGGACCCTGGGATCATGACCTGAGCCAAAGGCAGACGATTAACTGATTGAGCCACCCATGCACCCCCCAACAGGTGTAATTCTAAAACAACAACAACAACAACAACAACAAAAACCACCGGAACAAAAACCAAAACTCCAGTTTGTTTGGTTTTGTTGCTTTTTCATTCTTCAACCCACTGCATCTGGTGTTCGCCCTCAGGACTCACTGAAACTGTTCTTGTCAAGGTCACTGACTCCTATGTTACCACACTATCTAACTGTTCTTTTGCTGGCATTTGATATTTTTGACCACTCTTCCTTCCTGAGCACTTATCACCGCTTCCAGGACAGTGCGCTTTCAGGATTTCCCTCGGTCCTGTTTATCTCTGTCTCCCTTGTAAGCCTTCTCTCTCAGCTTGGTCCTTGCATGTGGGGTGCCTTGGCTCTGTCTTAAGCCCTCTTCTCTTCTAACTCTACACCTGGGCTTAGAGTTCATCCATTTCATTTTGTTTAGGGATCTATTGCTGCCTAACCAACCGACTATTCTAAACTTAGTGGCTTAAAACAACCACCGTTTTATAACTTCTCATGATCCTCCAGGTTGATGGGGGCTCGGCTGGACAGTTCTGCTGTCTTAGTTGGGGTGTCTCATGTAGCTGTGGTCAGAAGGTAGCTCACTACCTAAATAAATAAACCAGAGCTGGAATGTCCAACATGGCTGGTTCGCTTGTCTCACACTCTGGTGGCAAAAACTGGAATGCTGGGATGGCTGGACCTCTCTGTCTCCATGTCAAAGCTTCTCTCTCCAGACGATCTCTGCAGCAGAGGAGCTGATTTCTCACATGAGAGTTTAGGGGTCCCAAAAGCAAGAGTGGAAGCTGCTGGGTCTTCTTAAACCTTGGTCCTGGACCTGGAACAGCAATGACTCCTGCTGTATTAAAGGTTGTCACAGGTCAGCCCAGATTCAATGAATACAAGGAGTCCTGGGTGTAAGGGCCATCTTTGGAGAGTAGCTACTACAGTTTAGGAGTCCCACGTTGCTAGGACTGTTCTTCTAAGTTCCAGACCCAAACATGTGGTGGCCTACTGACCTCTCTTCCCTCCCTCCTCACCAGGCTCCTCAGGCTCATTCACAACCCTGGCCACTCTAAGCTGAGTAGCTAAGTGTTAGTACCACGTGCACTCCCAACCCAGAAGCTTGGGAGTCATCTTTGGCTCCTCCCTGTCCTTGGCCCTCACATTCCACTTCTTAAATATCTCTAGAATTATTTCTCTCCATCTCTGCTGCTCATACCTAGTAATGATCGTGGCTAAGATTAGTGGGTGCTTTCCAAGTGTGTATACACTTTGGACACATTCCACCCAGTCTTATCTCCATTTCATAGATGAGAAGCCTGAGGGTGATAGAGGTTGAATAACTTGCTCAAAGTCTCACCCTATTTAGTAGTGGGGAGAGCTGAAACTTGAGCCCTGTGGCTCTGGAGACAGGCAACCTTGCCTCTAAAGCCTTTGTGTCCAACTGGTGCCCAGCTGCCACTCAGCACAGGCAACCATCATGTCTCACTTAGATGTCCCAACAGGTGTTTCTGCCTCCAATCTGGCCACATCTAATCTATCCTCCATCCTGCAGTCAGAGGGATTTTTCTAGAAGGCACAAGGGGTCAAGGCACTTCCCGCTTAAACCTTTCAATGGTTTCCCTCTCACCCAGAAGATAAAATCTAACTTTTCACAACAGGTAATGAAGTGCTTCATGAATTGGCTCTTGTCAACTTGAGAGTGTGCCTTGGGGCAGTGGTTTTCCATGGCGGCATTTTGGAAATTTGTGGAGGCTTTTTTTGTTTATCACAATGATAAGGATGTGCTATAAGGCATTCGGTAAGCAGGAGTCAGGGATTTAAGAGTGCTGCAGTGCAAGGGATGGATCCACACAACCAAGAGTTATCCTGGGGTCCACATGGCTTTCAATGTCTGATTAGACATTTCACGTGAAAAATCCATGTATTAAAAAAAAACCTATCTAAGTCTATAATCTATATCTCCATTAACCATATACCCAAGGGAGGAGGAAACAGGCTTATTTCTGATTCACCCTTACCAGAAATAGAGCCCTGTATTCCTTTGGGGGTCCCATCTTTAGGAAGGGGAATCTTTTGTTAAAACTTCCCTGTTGAGAAGGTTCTGAGGTGTTTCCTTTTTCCATGAGACACTGACAAAAACTCAGGTGTACCTAGTTAGGCAAATGTCCTCAGCAAAACCTGCCTCAGTGTTTGCTTACCTCTTTCTAGAAACTCTGCCTTCATTTACTTTGTTTTGCCAACACTCCCTACTTTTTCATCAAAGCATTTAAGATGTTTTTCAATATTATTCTTTTGTTGTTTATTGGGAGGTCTCTCAGGTACTTGGCCTGTCAAATTATCGAAAAGGAAAAGTACAAGCATGGAATATTTTTCACGCAAACTTAATATAACCTTTTTTATGAATACAACCACTGTGTTGTTTTGCGTTGTTCAGAACTTTGCCAAGAGTCTTTCGCCATTTTGGGAAATCACATCACAAACGACAATGCAGGGTCATTTGGTATGGGCATTAACAGCAGGCTCTGGAGACAGTTCTGCTATTTTATAGCTATGTGACTTTGGGCAAGATGGTTAACCATGCTGTGTCTCCGTTTCTTCATTTGTAAAATGGGGATAATAATACCTACCTCAGGAAGTTACTATGAGGATTAAATGAGTTATGACATGTGAAGTTATGCCAATGTTACATGGTAACATGATGTTAAATAAATGAGATGTTATGATGACTTCTTTGACCTAATTTCTCATAAGTTTGCCTTCCTCATAAATTCTAGCTCTAGCTCTAGTACATCAAAATGCTTTCAGGTTTGGAATGTGCCATGATTCTTCTTGTTTTGCACATATCTTCCCTCTGCTCTGGAATGCTTTTCTCTCTCTTCTGCCCCTGCCCAATTCTTATTTTCCCATCAGGCCTCACTTAGATGTCACTTTCTTCATGAAGCCCACACCTAGATCCTCAGGTGAGATGTCCCTGTATTCCACCCCAGTGGTTGCCTTTATCATAGAGTGATGTTACAGAGAAGGTGGGGAGCTTACATTAGCTACATTGGGCAGGGAATGCCTCTGAGGAGGGGACATTTGAATGAAGTCTTGAAAAATGAGGAAGGGGCAGAGTAGAGCCTGTACAAAGGCCTTGAGGAGCCACTTGGTGCATTGCAGTGATAGAAAGCAGGTCCACACAGTATATGGTGAGCAAGGAGGTGACAGGATGGACATGAAGTTGAAGGACTGGGAGTTTGGGTCTACCATCTCCCTAACCCAATCACCCCACCTTTATACATGCATGACTACATACCTGAAAATCTTCACCTTTGCACCCACTGATCCCTATGCCTGGAATGTGTTCCTTGCCTTCGCTGACTGGTAATAAAATTCTACTCATCCTTCAAGGCCCAGTTCAAAACCACTTACGAAACCTCCTCCCAGTCTTCAGCAGCAGTTAATCACTCCCTGTTTGACCTCTACAGCACATATGTCCCCATGGCACTAATTACATGCTGACTTGTATCTCAGCTAGCTGTTTACATGCCAGTCTGCCCACCACACCGTGAGTGCCCTGAAAAGAGAGGCTCTTAGTCCCCTCTGTAACCATCTGATGGTGCCTAGCCCACAGCAGGCTCTCAGTGAACGCTGTGACACTGACTAGTGGGTGCTGCCCAGTAGTGGTGGAACAGAAGGAAAACGAAAATAAAACAACTTAAGGTTTACCACGTTTTCCCATTAGGTACTTGATTTGAGCCCTCCAACAACCCTGTGAAACAACTGAGAAGGCACTCTGCCCCATTTTACAGATAGGGTAGCTGAAGTCCAAGGGCACATAGGTAGTGAGTATTGAGAACTAAATCCCAATCCCTGTACCCTTACTTTGGTTTCAACTCAAGGAAGGATGATAGACGCAAAGAGCATTTTGAGGATTATCAGGCAATGGGGTCAGCTACAGTGCAAAAGAGCTTTTGTGAGTGGACTAGGGAGAGATCTTTATTCAGCTGGGAAGGAGTTAACAGCAGCCCCACCAGGGAGGGCACAGTATTCCTCTCCGAACCCAAAAAGCTGGAGGAATCGGGAGCATCATCCCCCAGCCCTGGAAGCTGGGGAACACACCCCACGCCACCCCCACCCCGGCCCGCGGAAGAGACCGGTGTTAGGGTCAGGTGGCTAAAATGACGTTAAGGATGACTTGTTAACAAGGGCCTGCCTCTCTGTTGCTATGACTACAGGAGCTTGACTACTGGGCCTTGCAAGGCTGACTGAGGCGGGTCCTTCGTTGACTCTAAATGAGGGAAGGACATTTATGGGGTGGATGTGCGCGCGCGCGCGGTAAAATAAAGACGGGAAAGGTATATTCAAGACTCTAGCTCATTCTCCGCCTCTGCAACACGTTAGTTACATCTGCGCAATTTTAAAAGCCTCGATGCGTAGGCCATACCCCGACCAATTAAATCAGAATCTCTAGGCTTCACTATTCTGCTTAAGTCTTCGCCAATGCCTCCAATTGCAGCCAAAGTTACAAATCCCGCTTTTAGAATGCAGGCGAATTCTAGCGACCTTCCCAAGATGGCGGCTACCTTGCGGCTTCCGCCTTTTCGAGCGCCGGCAGGGGGCGGGCTTTCCAGGAGCGCATGCGTGTAGTTCTCTTCGCTCCCCGCTCCCTCCTCCTCTTTCCCCCGCCTCCATTTTGTTCGCGGACGCTGGGGACGGTGGGAGCAGATCCATTTCCGGGTTGGCAAAAGGGGCGGCGGCGGCGAGAGAGGGAGATTGCCGGGGAGCAGGCTGGACGGGACGAAGCCGGAGCGGAGGTGGGGGAGTATTTGCTCCCGGTGCTGCTGGGGCCAGGTCGGAAAGAGGCAGAGGAGGCTGGGTATGTCGCTGAGATGATCTGCGGACCTGAGTGGGAGGGAGAGCAGGGGGAGCGGGGATTGGGGCGGGGCTTGACGAGAGAAGGGATGTTGGGGGAGGGGCCTGAGGGAGAGAGGGGTCCTGGGGGCGGGGTCTGAGGGGTGAATGGACCTGGGGGCTGGGTCTGAAGAGCCTGGAGTGGGGCGTGGGGAATCTAAGTGGGGAGGAGTGGTCGGGAATTGGTGTGGGGCGAGCCCTGACTGAAAATGGGAAGAAAGGTTGTTGAGAGACAGGAAATAAGGGATCCAGAAGGGTTGGGTAAGGTGAGTAAGACGGCAACTCGCAGTGAGGGACAAGTAACCGTGCGCAAAAAGGGAGATGGGGAGGGAGGACCTGTTGTGAACAGGTAATTAACAGGATGCTCTGAGTGAGGAGGCCACTGACATTTTGGGGATTGAGCTGAGTGAAAACCAATGGCTCAGAGGATGATTCGGGAAACTGCTTGCACTTGAGAGGGAATCAGAATTGAGTTAAAGGTTGGATTGAGAAGTGCTGAGTTGCTCGTGGGAGCAACCTAGAGTTGAGGGTTCAGAGTGGAGTGGTGTGAAGTGAGGGAAGATGGATATCTTAAAGTCTTAGACGTGGGCAGTGTGTGGTGTTGAGTTACTGATCAAGAAGGAAAATTCTTAGAACACTTGGGTGAGGAGCTGGAAGAAGCTGGTGTGTACTGGAATTCATATATTTAAAGGGATTTGAATAATCTGTTACTGCTTTGGACTCCCTCCCCCCACACCCCTACCTCCAGGAGCCACCTCCTTTTTCATGGTGTTATTTTTGCTTTACTGTTTTCTGGATGACTTAACTGTTTTTACTGACTTTTTACTCCTCTTTCAAACCAAAAGAGAACCTCGGGGAATAAGGACTGTTCTAACATACCTATGGATTTACTAAGTAACTCTGAGGCAAGTCATTAAACTGTCTCATTTTTCCCCCTTTGAAAGACAGGTTTGGTTCCTCTCTGCCTCTTAAAGATTGCGTTGACTAAATGGGATCTTTAAGGTGGTTGCAAAGAAGTGATCTTTGAGAACTTGATTGAGGTATTGATATTTAGAAGACGTGTGTTTCTCAGTTTCTTCTTAGCCTTGCTACGTATGTTCTGCCAGGGAATAGATGATTTTTGATTTGATACATTTTCAGTTTTTTAACTTTTCTCAAAATCAACTTTTAGTAGCCCCAAATTTCGTATTATTGTGTTACATTGTATTGACTATCATCCAGGGGGAGATAGGGAAGAGGAGCTGGGGCTGAATGAGGTCGATTGATGAAGAATGTGAGAGAATGCAGTGTTTTATTTTACTTTTGACAAACACTGACTTTTCTCATGAACCCTGAGAATTCACTGAAAAATCGTATTCTAGACAGTTGAGTCTTTTTCTTTGGCCCAGGCACATTGGTTTCATTGCTAGATGGTGGGGAGCAGTGTGCTTGTGGATAGTTTTAGCTTCTTTATTGTTAATATTTTGAAATCTTGACTATTCCAACTTTTTCTTTGGGCATAATATTCTAAACACTTTGCCCATAGGTGAACTTATTTAATTTAGCTTAGAAGAAGTGTTCCTGAAAGTCTTGGCATTTCTGAGGTCTGACGTGGATTTGCTTAGGAGGGGGCAGTTTCCAGTTCTACCTCATACTTGATATCAGAGTAGTGTTTACTTCAGTTGGTACTGATTAGTTATGTGATGTCAGCACAAAGGGGAAATGCAGGGGAAGGTGGAAGGTATTGAGAATAGTGGAGTTTTCAGGTTTTATTAATGCCTTCTTTTTTAAAGATTTATTTATTTATTTGACAGAGAGAAAGAGATATCACAGGTAGGCAGATAGGCAGGCAGAGAGAAGGGGGAAGCAGGCCCTCCGCTGAGTGCAGAGCCCCGTCCCAGGACCCTGAGATCATGACCCGAGCTGAAGGCAGAGCCTTAACCCACTGAGCCATGCATGTGCCCCTTATTAATGGCTTTTAAGAAGGGAAGAGAGAAGTCCTGTTCCTACTGAAGAGAAATTTGTGAGATGTTCTTTCTTGACCTCTTCTTTGGGAGAGTAATGTAGTGTGCTTTAGTATGTTTTTCTGTTGCTCTGAAGTGAAGTGATTCTGAAAATCACGGGCCGCTGGTTCAGGCTGTTTCAACAAACCCTAGTCTTCCTCCTAACCCCAACAAGAGCAGGAAGGGCTTCAGGCTATGAAGTATATACTGTACACTTATTTGGGGGTAAAAACCTGCTTAATATTTTGCTGTTATTTCAACCACAGGATCGCTTTTTGGTTTGTCTTTCAGAGGGTTTGGAAATAAGTTATGGGGGCTCAGAGGACTGGGCAGGCTTTTGGTGTAGCCTGCTTCTTTAACATATGATTTTCTGTTTTTCCTGTCCTGTCACGTTTTTCCATTGCTCTATTTGAGCCAGTCCTAGGTGGAAAATGGCAAATTACACATTTTTCTCCTCCTTTTTAGTCTCTGGTGGACATGTTGTCTCTCTCACAGTTTGATACCTCTAAAGTGAAAGGATTCTTGACTGCTTCAAATGGGGAGGGTGACAGAAGCTGAGCTGGGTTTTCTGGGCCAGAGAATGGATTCTGTCAGAGCAAAGAATAGTTGCAGAGACACAAACTGGGACCTTAAGCTGTGACTAACATTTTGGCAACATGCTTCCCTTTGCCAAATAACTTCTTTTCTTCTCAAGTGTGATTGTTGATCTCCTTCTCAAAGTAGGCTCTTGTTGCTACTGTTCTCCACACAGCTCCCGAGCAGAAGTTGGCAGAGTTCCGGTTGACCGACTGTCTTTTGAGGGATATGCTCCGGATTAGAGTAGGTGGGGTGTTCCATGTCAAAATGAGGTTCATTGGCAGATCCTGAGAACTGCTCTGCAAGGAAATAGAGGCAGTACTCTTTTCTGAATGTTCTTGCACTCCTTTATGCTTTTTCTAAATTCAAACCTGTTTCTTATTCATCTGCTGATTAAATGCAGAATCATTGCCTCTGCCTAGCTTTCAAAGTCCCACGGCATTGAGGAAAAGAGAGAGAAAGAATTTCCCACATTTTTGTTCTGCTCTCATTCCCCAGCCTTTTAGCCTAGGGAGCCACAGGCTAGCCTCATGAGCACTTCTTGGTATTATTATAGAGGGGTATTTTATTGTATTTTTTATTTTTAGAGAGAGAATGCGCATGAGTGGGAAGGGGCAGAGGGAGAGAGAATCTTAAGCAGGCTCCACACCGAGTGCCAAGCCCGATGTGGGGCTCAATCTCATAGCCTTGAAATCATGAGCTGAGCCAAAATCAAGAGTCGAACACTTAACTGGCTGAGCCATCCAGGATGCCCTGTAGTGGGGTATTTTAAAATGCCGAATAGAACTTTATGGAGAGGGGTGCCTAGGTGGCTCAGTCAGTTCAGTGTCCAATTCTTGATCTCAGGGCTGTGAGTTTGAGCCTTGCGTTGGGCTCTGTGCTGGGCATGGAGCCTTTTTTTTTTTTTTTTTTTTTTAAGTAGGGAAAACAGGTGATTCATTTGCTAGTGTCTGTGTCAGTCTTAGATCTCTTAAGATTTTGACTTTAACATGCAAAAAGAGCATTTGGAGGCAAATAAGTTATCAAATTTGAGAGCCAGGAATTGTCTCCTAACTTGCCATATACATGACAAAGTTATAACAATTTAGAATGGCTATACTAAGTACTTGGTTCTACTTAGTAAATGCCTTTTCAGTGTGTTCTACTTAGTAAATACCCTTTTGTTTTTTAAGGGATAATTAGTTGAATGGCTTATGAAGATCATTTCTTGCAGTCAGTGGCAGTGGCCTTGTAACATTGGAGATAACCCCAAAACAAATTCTCTCTCTGGTGGCCCTGAATTCAGCCTCCTCCTGCTATCCTTAGCCCAGAGTGCAGGTTTGGGAAACTAACAAGTTCAAATCCAAAGGTTTTGACTCTGATCCAGGGCTTGATTGTGGTAACAAACAGGATTATTTGGAGTTGTGTTTAATCTTGTCTCAGATATGTCTTTACTGAAGAATGTCTTGAAGTTTGGCAAATCTGTATATCTAAGGAATGTATATTGATTTCTTCACCTTTCTTATGATTGGTTTTCAAATAAATTTTTAGTTTTTTGAACTTTGTGGATTCAGATTAAGCTCCATTTAGATTTTGAGGCCCTCTCTGAAAATTGTTTTTTAGTCAGTATTTATGATATTTCTTCAGTACAAATTCATCGACCTACTTTTTAAGCTTATAAAAATGCCGAATTCAGTAATCCCTTTTTTCTCCCAGTGATCCCTTCTGACTATGAAAACATTCTCCATATGTCCAGATTGGGACAATTAGTTGCCAAAAAAAGGTGGAAATTTTCTTCTAAAGTGGTATCTAGTATGGGACAGGCTATCTGAGATTTGTGGATAAGTGAGTTTTCCTTCTGTCCACTTCCCCCTCCCAGTCAGTACTCAGCTAGCAGGCAGGATCACAAAGTCATTTAAACTCCATCACTGTCTTAGAAATAAGGATGGGACTATCTTCAGCAAATTTTATTTATTTATTGTTTAAAAAGCTTAATTTTATTTTTAGTAATCTCTACACCCAACGTGGGCTCGAACTCATGACCCTGAGATCAAGAGTAGCACACCCTTCCAACTGAGCCAACCAAGGTGCCCCTGGCAAATTTTATTTTTTAAGTAGCTAATACATTCACATGGTTCAAAATTTGGAAGTTAAAAAATGTACACTGAATAGTCTATCTTTTCTGCTTGTGTATTCATCAGTCCCGTTGTCTGCCCGGGGGAAGCTGATTTGTTCAGTTTCTTAAGATCCTTTCCAGAGATGACATGTACATATAAAGCGTGTGTGTGTGTGTGTACATTTCTTGCTTTTTCTTATAAACAAATGTAGCACGGTTAGTACTATCTGCATTTTTTAAAAACTTACTTTGAAAAAAAAAACAACTTATTTTGGCAATCATTCCACATAAGCAGTAAGGAGATTTTGGCACATGCCCTATACTGGTAGACATTTTAAATATTTCCAGTCTTATATTATTACCAATTATGCTCCAGTGAATAACCATATATATTTGGCCCTTAGCATGCATGACTGTATCTGTAGGGTAAATTATAAGTAGAATTGCCAAAGCTGATGTGTTTTCAGCCCTGTTACTCATTTATTTGCAAGAATTTTTGAGCTCCTACTGTGTGGCGTGTGCTGTGCTTCATCAGTGAACAGAACTGACTTACCCTTGCACTCATGTAGCTGTATGGTCTGGTGGGGAAGACATCTATTAAACAATAATTAATTACTGCTGCTGTAAATCCTGTGGAAACAGCTAATGGGAATCCTAGCCAGGTTGATTGAGAAACAGGGCAATGAGGGAATGTCCTTAAAGAATTGACTTTTAAGGCTGAAACCTAAAGTATGGGGGGGGGCAGACCAAAGAGTGTTGCAGATGGAGAGACAAGCATAAGTGAAGGTCCTGAGGAGGGAAAGAACATGGCTATTTTGAAGAATTGAAGGAGGTATGTTCCAGTGTGTCTGGAGCTTGGGAAGTGAGAAGTAGAGAGGTAGGAGGTAAGGCTTCAGGGATGTGAGGTCTCCAAAAAACCACATAAATAATGGTGAATTTTGAACCCAGTCTTTACAGGAGATATATTTTTTTTAATTAACATATAACATATTATTGGTATCAGGGGTACAGGTCTGTGCTTCATTAGTCTTATTCAATACACAGTGCTTACCACAACACATACCCTTCCCAATGTCCATTACCCAGCCACTCCATCCCCTCATCCCCCTCCCCTCCGTTTTGTTTGCTGAGATTAAGAGTCTCTTATGGTTTGTAGGAGAGAGATTTTTTGTCATTTCTTTTCACAGATATTAGTTTACCAGTGTTGGTGCTGAAATCATCAGTATCATAAAGAAATCTGATGCCTGTATAATGGAACATGTTTAAGAATTTTTGGGGGGTGGCTGGGTGATGGACATTGGGGAGGGTATGTGCTATGGTCAGCGCTGTGAATTGTGTAAGACTGATGAATCACAGACCTATATCCCTGAAACCAATAATACATTATATGTTAATTTAAAAAAATGAGGGGGGGGGAGACCTATTTTGGATAAAGGCTATTCTTTTAGTCTTGATTTCTTTTAGGTCCAGCAAATTAAATTTGTGTGGCTAGGTTAGGTCTTAAAAGTTTAGGAATCTTGGAAATTGGTTTGGAGGTTAGTGATTATTGGGGAACCACTCTGAAATTCTGGGGGATGAGGAGTCTGTGGCCATACTGCCCTGAATGCACCCAATCTTGGCAGATTATGGGGAATGATGAGATGGTTAGTTTGCCAGACCTGCTGTTTAGGAACAGAAAACCTATTTACTTCTTGAGAATATTGACTTTTTTGTAAGCCTCACAAGGCTAGAGAGAGAGCACAGATGTTCTCATTATGAACTGGTGACTATAATACTCTGTCGTACCCGTCATCTAGGCCATATGTCTTAACATGATGCATAACTCTTGTTGGACGTGCAAATGAATCAGTAGCCCAAGGGCCATTATAACTCTGAATATATGAAAGCATTTTTATCTGCAAGTGTATTGACTTTTGTTCAGAAATCACAGTACTCTTGCTCAAAGCCCAGATGGCCCTGTTTGATTTAGTACCTTTCTTGTGTAATTGGATCAGCTTGCCCTGTTTTCATAACTTAAAGTAGAATCTTGGTTTAGCAGCCCAACACTAGTGAGCAAGGAATGAAAATGTGCAAATTTTTCTAGCATTTCAGCAAGAAGCGTCTGTGTATCTACTGGCTTAAGGGCATTAGAACGGGAGAAGAGACTCAACAATGAAAGTGACAGCTTTGTCATTAGATTATCTGTGGTGAGTTGGGACTTAATATATTATCTTTGAAATGAGGCGTGACACTTTTCTCCATGTGAAGTCTGGATCAACATTTTATGGAGCATCTGTTTAAGTTTTCTTTCAGGCCTTTTTCTAATGGAGACTGTCATCACTGGATTTGCCTTACTTCTGACTGTTCTCCGTATAGGCTTTTCCACTTGTCTGTTTGGGGTGTGCAGAATGAAGGCTGGCATATGGAAGCTGAGGCCTGGTCACATAAGACACACCTGCCCCACAGTGAGAAGAGCCGTTTTTTGTCATCAGAGACTAGGTTTCATCCTCCCTTGTAAGCAACCTTTTAATCTAATTTACAGTTTATTTAAAACAAACAGTTTCTTAGAACTTCTAAAGATACTTTGACCACAGATGTTGTTTTTGTTTTTCAGTTAGTTGTGTTAAATCAAAAATAAAACCAAAAAAAGGAGCTAAGGTAATTGATTTTAAGATCTGTTTTTGTGCCTACCTCTGAAATTAATTTTGGTTATGATTCCTTATAGTGGCCTGGAAGTTCCTCACATACCTGACATGTAGTAGAGTCAACTCTGGTGGTGAATGTTGTTAGGTGACAGGCTGTGGCAAAGACTGAGGTCACATTAGGCAGTCTGCTTTCATTACAATTGAATCGGAGATGCAGGTTCTAGAATTAAGCATAATGGCCTTTTAATTATTTTGGATGGTTTGGGATTTTCTGCTGTTCTTAGTTACACTGGTAACAGATCCAGTATGGACCTTATGTTTTGAAATTGTGGTCAGTCTGAGGTTTGGTTTTGCATATAGAATGTTAGGATTTGGGCGCCTGGGTGGCTCAGTGGGTTAAAGCCTCTGCTTTTGGCCCAGGTCATGATCTCAGGGTCCTGGGATCGAGGCCCGCATCGGGCTCTCTGCTCCGCAGGGAGCCTGCTTCCCCCTCTCTCTCTCTGCCTGCCTCTCTGCCTCCTTGTGATCTCTCTCCCGCTGTGAAATAAATAAATAAAATCTTTAAAAAAAAAAAGAATGTTAGGATTTTTTGGTTTTTAGTAATTAAATTAAATGTTTGGATTTTTTAATTTTCATAGTAAGAATACATAATTTAAACAGTCAGTAGTACTAGGAGACTGATAATTAAAAGAACAGCTGCTCCATCTTTCCTTAATTGTCCTCAATCACTTTTAGTACTTTCAGTGGTTTTTTTTTCTGATGCATATTATTTCCATATTTTTACATAGTATGCTTATACTGTGCTTATGCAGTATGTTTATAATGTTATATCTTGGTCTTTCCAGTCTTAGGTATTATCTGTTGAATTTCTACTATGGAAGATGATTTTGCATTTTTAAAAAGATTTTTATAAAGATATAAAATAAACACATGTAGCAAGAGAGCGCGCACACATGTGCAAGTCGGGGGGTGGGGAGGGCAGAGGGAGAGTGGGAGAACCAGATTCTTCACTGAGCGTGGAGCTCAACACAGGGGTTGATCCCATGACCCCCAAGATCACAGCCCAAGCTGAAATCAAGAGTGGGTGCCTGACTGAGCCACCCAAGTGTCCCAAAGATTTTTTTTATTTTTAAGTAATCTCTACACCCAATGTGAAGCTCAGACTCAACCCTGGGATCAAGAGTCACGTGCTCTAGCAACTGAGCCAGCCAGCCCTGATTTTGCATTCTTATACTGCTACCTACCCTCAGCCCTTCCTGCTGTCCTCGTAATACAAATCCATCACAGTCTTGATTAAATCAATATTTTGTATGTTTTTATGTTATATATCAGGGTTCAGTCAGAAAAGCAAACTGTTCTTGATATTTCTTTTTTTTCCCTCAGTCCCCCCATTCTTGATATTTCAAAGAGCATATTAGATGCTGACAAAATCATTGGAAGGTCATGGGAACACCACCTTGCAGGGATTCCAAGAAACTACTGCTATTAATAATCTTGGCTATCTTAAACACCAAAGCAGGCAATTTGTAGAATATTGGAAACCTGCAAAATCACATGTCTGTCATCTGTTAGAGGCCACACACCTGCTTATTGCTACTAGAAGAGCAATAATGGCACATACCTTTCTTACATCTTCTAGGTCTTGAATGAATGACTCTGTACTGATGGAATTTAAATCACAACCCCATTGACACAGCATTCTGGGAAATGTAGTTTCCAGGTTTTCAGTCTCCTTCCGTCCCCCATAAGCTAGAAAGGGGGTAGAGGTAAATGTAGCCTAAACAAGAAAAATTAACATCCAATATAATGTCTGTCTATACTGTAATTATACTGTATTTCCTTTTAAATTTTCCCTTTAAATATAATAATCACCATTCTTTCTTTTTCTTTTTTTCTTCCTTCCTATGCTTGATTTATTGAGTATCAATCACTAATTCATCCCTAAACTCCGACGCAAGTATAAATCTCTTTTCAGTACAAATACTTTAGTGGAGCCTCTTTGGGAGGCTTTATGAAAAGGTTCCATTGGAGGGGGTGCATTTTGGGGGGCCTTGCATGTTTCTGCTCACACACTGGTTGGACGTTTGACTAGATATAAAATGTTACATTGTTGATTGCATTTCTTTGGAAATTTTAAGCCTCGTTTTTATGGTCTTCTAACTTTTAATAGTAGTATTGTGAAGTCTGATTTTATTCTGATTCTGGATTCTTTGTATGGAATTTGTTTTTTCTTTGAAAGATTTTAGGGTGTTGTCTTTACCCCAGGTATTCTGAGATACAATGATATGTGACTGTGTACCTTTGTGTGACTATTCTAAAATTCATCATGCTTGGCATTCAGTGGGCCTTTTCAGTCTGAAGCTTATTTTGATTTTCTTGTATTATATTTTTGATAATGTGTTCTTTGATAGTTCTCTCCTTTGTCTTTCTGGGAACCCCTATTATCCAGATGATGAGATTCCTACACTGTTCCTCTAATTTTTTTTCCCCCCTCATGGTTTTGTCTTTTTTTTTTTTCCTCATTCAGTTTTCACATACTCTGAGCTTTTTCTTCCAGCACTTCTATTGTACTTTTACTATTTGCTATCGGTGTTTTAAATTTCTAGGAGCTCTTTTTGTTCTCAGAACTTTATATATTAAGATTTTTACACTTTAGGAATTCTGTTTTGTTTACTTTGATTCCTGTCTTTCCTGTTAGAGATTTTCTTCAAATGTCTGGTAATTTTTGGCTGTCTGTTTACTTTTGAGAATGAGGCACTTACAAGCTCGTGAGTGTGGGGAACCCTGGCTCATCAGGTGGTAGGCATCACTGTAGGGTGTACTGGCAGCTGGTCGTTTTCTTTGGAGAAGACTCCTCCAGTCTCCTGCCTAGAGACGACAAGCCCAGCAGCAGGTGTTTTGGAGCCAAGTGGGGGAAACAGAGTTGGGGAGGGGAAGAGGTCTCGTCAGTGAGTAGATAGACATTTTCAGTATGGTACTCCTGCCCTAGGCTGTAGCTGCTCACTTGGTTCAGAGGCCCTCTGCCTGGCAGCATGGGCAAGGGAAAGAGGGAACCTCTTTCTTGTATAGACTTTCACTCAGTTCTCCTGTTTTAGCCCCTCTGACCTCCCCACCCCCCTTTGTTCAGAAGTACCAGGTGCCTTGAGTTTCTGAGTTTTTTCTGAGTTTCTATGGTGGGAATTTACTTTCTGCTGCAAGTGTTTTAACTTTTTTCTTTCTGTGAGGTTACTTTTCACTAGTGTATGTGCCATCCAGCTTCCAAAATTTAGTTGACATCTTTCTGCTGTTGGATCCTTTTTCTTTTCTTTTCTTTTCCTTTCCTTTCCTTTCCTTTGCTTTCCTTTCTCGCTTATGCCTTTAAAAACATCCCTTTGCTGTCATTTTAGTGGTGTTTCATGAGGGGACACTGATAAATGCCTGCCACACATTTGTGTTTAACCAGCATATTCATCAGCTTTTCCTTGCTGCTCTCCATTCAGTCACAGCATCCTCAGTGTAATTGAGTACTGGTACTCCTTCAGAACAGTGTTTTTCAGACTTCCCTAACACCAAGAATTACTTAAGGTTCTTGTTGAATATACAGATCTCTCTGCTGGAAGATTTCGGATTTTAGTAGGTCTGGATTAGGGCACAAGCATGCACGCGTGTTTTAAACAAATGCCCTAAGATGTGTCTTATCTTCAGTCAAGTTTGGAAACTGTTTTAGAAGGGCCTTCTAAACCTTTATTGCTCCCAAGTCTCTGAGCCAAAATCCTCAGGCTCCACCTAATATTGCTTTTGTATTCAGACTGTGTTTTAGTCTGTCTGGCTTTGGTCTGGATTTCTAAATTAGAGTGTGTGTCCTTCATCTGATTAACTCCTCTCTTCTCTGGTTAGTGCTGGCTGATGGTAATAACTTTGGCCTTATGTGACTCCCATTTTTTTTCTTTTAGCCAGCACTTGTAGACGCGTTGCTTGGTTGCTCGGCTCCTGACCTGTGTAGGTGGGGAGGAAATATTAGTTATGAACATTGAGCTACTCTCTGCATCATTTCACTGTCCAAATCCAAGAATATGTTAAATTTTTTTTTTGGTGAAGTGGAAAATTGACTCAGGCTTTGAAAACAGATGTACTAATTATCTGCTTTGGATTTATGCAGCATCATTTTTGGAGATATTAAAAGCTGTGATTTGAAGTTTGCTTTTAACTTTCATAATATGAAAGGGCATATTATCTTGTCCTTTTTGTAGTATGGATCCCTAAGGCCCAGAAAAGCAAAATGGCTGTACCTTTTACTACCAGTGTATAAGGCATCTGGAAATGAGGTGTTCGCAGCTACTCCTTGGTTGCTGTGAATTGCTTGGCAGTCAGGAACCAAATAGTACATGTCTATAATGTTGTAGAGACCAAGTGTAGGATCCTAGTTCTTAGTTCTTGGAAATCTTGTGGCTGTTACTAGCTAAAATGTAGCCTGAGGGGGCGCCTGGGTGGCTCAGTTGGTTGAGCGACTGCCTTTGACTCAGGTCACGATCCCAGAGTCCTGGGATTGAGTCCACATCGGGCTCCCAGCTCCATGGAGAGTCTGCTTCTCTCTCTGACCTTCTCCCCTCTCATGCTCGCTCGCTCTCTAATAAATAAATAAATAATCTTTTAAAAGATAAAATGTAGCCTGAGGAAGTCATGTTGGCTCTGACATAGAGCTGATTTCCATTCTAAGATGAACAGTTCCAGAGAAACAGCTCTAATATATTTTTGCAAGTTCCTTTGAAACAGTTTTGGTGAATGAAGTCACAAAAACAGTGCGAAATCTAAAGTTACTATCTCACTGGTTATATTGATCACTGGTTATGTTATGAAGCACTACTTTGAACTGTTGCTGATTTACTGCAGTTGACCGTTTCTGTACACCTTTCCCCACTTTTCTAATACTTTAGTGTTTTCAGGTTAACAGGATTTTCTCTTTGCTTTAGGGGCCGGTGATATTTGATGAGGTCATTCCCTGATCTCTGTTTAGGATGATTTTCAGGCATTTAATTTATAGTTGCTCTTGCATTAGTTATTCTCTAGCCATCTTTTTTATGAAGCCATTCTTTGCAGCTGTGGTTATTTAATTGAACATAAGAGTAGACTTCTCATTGATTTGTCATCATTTTAGATGAGAGGACTTGGCTCCTGGGTATCTGGGAATAACCCGTGGTATCTAATATTTACTACATCAAGTAGTATGTGAATAAGTAGACTTCTGAGTTTATGTCTTTAGGGCTTTATTTTATTTTATTTTTTTAAGATTTTATTTATTTATTTGACAGAGAGAGATTACAAGTAGGCAGAGAGGCAGGCAGAGAGAGGAGGAAGCAGGCTCCCTGCTGAGCAGAGAGCCTGATGCAGGACTCGATCCCAGGACCCTGAGATCATGACCTGAGCTGAAGGCAGAGGCTTTAACCCACTGAGCCACCCAGGTGCCCTAGGGCTTTATTTTATTTATTTGTTTATTTATTTTTAATTTATTTATTTGACAGAGGCAGAGAGCACAAGCAGGGGGAGCAGCAGAGGGAGAGGGAGAAGCAGGCTCCCTGCTGAACAGGAAGCCCAAAGCAGGGCTCGATCCCAGGACCCTGAGATCATCATGACCTGAACTGAAGGCAGAGGCTTAACCCACTGAGCCACCAAGGCACCCCCCCCATTTATTTATTTTAAAGATTTTATTTATTTACTTGAGAGAGAGAGGGAGAGGGAGAAGCAGACCCCTGCTGAGCAGGGAGCCCAATGTGGGGCTTGATCCCAGGACCCTGGGATCATGACCTGAGCCAAAGGCAGGCATTTAACCAACTGAGCCACCCAGGAGTCCCTGTTTCTGGGGTTTTAAACAAATCTAGGGCAAGAGGAAAGTGTCACATTAGGAGGAAAAGCTGCATCGTTGGGATGTGTACTTATGTTTCTTATTAGAGAAATTATATTGAAAGAATTTCATCATACAGTTACACATCTTTATTCTACCTCTTTCTTTTTCTCTTTCAGAGTTGTGTGCTGCTTGTAACACTGAAAAATTATCGATCTGGAGAGTAAAACATTCAGGTTTAGTTGTAGGAGTTGTAGGATTTTCAGTTTAAATATTCATGGTGCGTATGTGATTTTTTTTTTAATCACTTGTTTTGGGTCAATCAGATTTGCTGCATAGTTGAATTTCCATGATGGAAAATGCCTGCAGTTGGAAAAATGATTTTTCCCCCTTCGTGGCGTAACCTTGGAGTTTTAATTAATTCCATCTCTATGCATGACAGAAATCTGTTTCACCAGAGGTTTGACTGAATTGAATTTCAAGGGGAAGGTAGCACCTTCTCCATTGAGAGAAGAGGGCTGTGGATTATTTTTAAACTCTATAAAGCTTTTTTTGCTTGGGTCGAGGGAAGGGTGGTAAGATATCTGTAACATGAAAGTTGTTGTAGTCTGTTTCTTTTTATGTAGAGAAACCAAAGTGCTTTAGTGGAAACCCTCCACCATATTCTGTCCTAGAACACATAAAGGCGTGTTCATAATTCTGTGTTGACATCAGTTCCCACATAATTATAGGAACCTGTTTGGCTCCTGCTGTTTGTTAGTCTCTTCAAGTGGCATGTGAATACTCTTAGGTAGCTCCTGGCACTTATCCCACGTTGGGGTTCTTTGGTTTGGGAACTTGATGCCATTGTGTTTACTGTGGTAATGAACTCCTACCTCACCATGCTGTGCTGCTTTTCAGGAGCAAAATTGAAGGGCAGGTGGGCAGGCAGACATTATCATCAGGTGATTTTTAACCCTGGAAGGCTTCCAGTTAGTATCTGGGTCCCTAGCTGTGCTTAAACCAAGCGATCAAGGACAGTCTGTGGGTTTAATGAGATAACTGATTGAACTTGTTTACTTTGGACTTGGAACTGTTAGTTGGTTTAAACTTCTTTCGTATAGGCATATTGGATGGAGAAAGATACTACTTTTAAGGGATTTGGAGAATGGTCTCAGTTCATCTTCTACCACTCTTTTCTGTGCTCTGTACTAGCTACTTTGGCTTTCTTACTAGGTTCTCTGACATGTCAAGCTTGTTTTGCATCTCAGGCTTTTTACTTGCTGTTTTTTAATTCTTGGAGTGCTCTTCCCCCAGATGTTCATAGGGGCTGCTCTACACATAGATTTTGTGAAGAGCCAGTTCCCCTCCCTGCAACCCTATCTAAGAGAACACTCCTGGGGTGCCTGGGTGGCTTAGTCGTTAAGTGTCTGCCTTAGGCTCCGGTAATGATCCTGGGATCGAGCCCTGAATTGGGCTCGATGCTCAGCAGGAAGCCTGCTTCTTCCTCTCCCACTCCCCCTGCTTGTGTTCCCTCTCTCACTGTCTTTCTCTCTCAAATAAATAAATAAAATCTTAAAAAAAAGAAAAAAGAACACTCCTCCATACTCTTTCACCCTTCGTGATTCTTTGGTTTTTTTAATTCTTTTTATCAGTAATTGAGATAGGAGATTTTATTTGTTTCCTTGTTTATCTCTTCCACTAGAACATAAGCCCCAAGACTGTAGAAACTTGTTCAGCCTCTAGAACTGGGTTTATCAACCTCAGCATTATTGACATTTTGGACTAGATGGTACTTTGTTGTGGGGGGCTGTCCTCTGCATTATAGAATGTTTCCTATCCACTAGATGCCAGTAGCCCCCTAGTCATGATAACCAAAAATGTCTCTAGACATTCCCAAATGTCTCTTGAGAGACAGAATCATTCCCCTTAGAACCATTGTCATAGAACGATGCTTTGGCACTTAGAGCGTGCTTAAGAAATATTTGAGTGGATTAAGTGATGGGTGCTCAGTGAATATTCACTGGATGATAAATTCATGAATGAATGAATTCAGCAAGTTAAAAACTTTTGGAGCACTAAACCAAGCACTTAGCCTCCTTGTTTCTTCCTTTCCTCTTTTTTTTTTTTAGATTTTATGTATCTGTCAGAGAGAGAACACATGCGTGCACAAACAGGGGGAGCAGGAGGCAGAGGTAGAAGCAGGCTTCCCCTCTGAGCAAGGAACCTGATGTGGGAATCGATTCCAGGACACTGCATCATGACCTGAGCCTAAGGCAGACACTTAACCAACTGAGCCACCCAGGCTGGCACCCTTCATTTTGAACTTGTTCAATGTGAATGTTTCTAGGGTTTGTTTGGTGGTTATGAACATTTGATTCATTTATGGGTTTTAATGTCTGTGCTTGGAAGTCTTGACACCACACCTACCTGAATTACTGAAGCCACGTTAGGCAAGGCTGTATTTCTTTCTGGCTGGGATTAAAGTACACCAAACAGAAACCCCATTTTGCATTGTGACTTTCTTTGTTCCAGAGCAACTGATTTTCTATTTCTGCTAAACATTTATGTTCCATCTCTGATACTATTAGATTTATTTTGATTTGAACTGTTAAATAAGAATTCCATTGAGGGGAATGTCTAGAATCTTTCCTCTTGAAGACACAACTGTTCTTTAAGTTACCTGGAGAGAAGAGTAGGCAGAGTTATTGGTCTTTCAGAGAGGATCTTGAAATGTCTCTTTCATCTTTAAATTTCTTTATTTATTTGAGAGAGAGAGCACCAGTGGGGGGAGCAGGAGGGAGAGGGACAAGTGGACTCCCCACTGAGCAGGGAGCCTGGGGCGGGCCTGGATCCCAGGACCCTGGTATCACAACCTGAGCTGAAGGCAGACATTTAACCCACTGAACCAGCCAGGTGCCCCTTCTCTGTCTCTTTTTATTGGGGAGAGGTTAATAGGATATTAAAGAGGTTTAATAGGGGCACCTGGGTGGCTCAGTGGGTTAAAGCCTCTGCTTTCGGCTCAGGTCATGATCTCAGGGTCCTGGGATCGAGGCCCGCATCGGGCTCCCTGCTCAGCGGGGAGCCTGCTTCCCCCCCCTCTCTGCCTGCCTCTCTGCCTCCTGTGATCTCTCTTCCTCTGTCAAATAAGTAAATAAAAAAAAAAAAAGAGGTTTAATAGGATATTAAAGACACATTAAAGAACATGGGGGCACCTGGCTGGCTTAGTTGGTGGAGCCCATGACTCTTGATCTCGAGGTTATGCGTTTGAGCCCCACGTTGGGTGTAGAGATTATTTAAAAATAAAATCTTAAAAAATAAAGAATTGAACATGAATTTAAGAAAGGAGAGAGGGGTGCCTGGGTGGCTCAGTCAGTTAAGCGTCTGCCTTCTGTGTATGTCATGATCCCAGCATCCTGGGATGGAGCCCCACATCAAGGTCTCTGCTCAGCAGGGAGTCTGCTTTTTCCTCTCCCACTCCCCTGATTCATGCTTGCTTTCTCTCCCTCTCTGAAATAAGTAAATAAAATCTTAAAAAAAAAAAAGAAAGAAAGAAAGAGAGGGGGGCACCTAGCTGGCTCAATCAGTAGAGCATGTGACTCTTGAGCTCCACGTCATGAGTTTGAGCCCCATGTTGGGCATAGAGAGTACTTAAAAAAAAGAGAGAATTTTCTTATTGACATCCCAAATTCATACTCATATAACTGATTCTTGTAAGGTAAAGCTAAGACCCTTGAGACTTGAGACTTTGCTGAGGGAGGACCTACTTTTTAAGGTCAGTTTTTTTTCTCCCGTATGGCATTTTACTGGGTACTTCAATACAAAAACTGTAATTTACTTGGTAATCAAAGTTGAGATGAAAGGAAAGTGCTGTTACCTAAGGTCTCTTAGCATGAAAGTAGATAGCATTTAGATTTAGAATTTAAAAAATTTTTTTTCTTGTAAAAATAACTTGCAGTTGAAACTTGAGTTTTATAATAGCAGAATGTTATTTGAATAAAGGCTCCAAATGGTAGTGGTAACTAGAATACTTTTGAGATAATTTTAAATACATGAAAAAAGCAACAACTAAATTGGATTCTTCATTTAACAAATGTTAAAGGTCAATGTCTTTGTACTTAGGAAGTCTCCTATTCTTAAAATGTAGAAATACATATTTGGAATGAAATGTTAGGAAATTGAATAGAAAAATAGGTTTTGTCTTTTGAGGAATAGAAGAGAGTGCTTTTTGAAAGTGCATTGCTTGAGTTTTATGAAGACTTCTCTCTGAATTCTGTGATAAATTTGACATTAGGAAGATATGAAATAATGCTCTCTGATCTTGATTTCAAAGAAACTGATTCCTGAGGATGTGAAAAGCTTATTCTCTCATGGTTTCTAAGATAGAAGGGCTTAAGAAGGGAATGCGAATTGGTGTGTTGTTGAGCTGGAGGTAGCCTCACAATATTTCTGAAAATCAAGGACTCTGAAGAACACAAATGGTGAGGTTTGTAGTTCCAATTTAAAAGATCAGAAAGGAAAGACTTAAAATTCTGTAAAGAACCCTTTTCTTTCTTCGTAGGTTTAATCTCAGGAATGTTACTTTTTAAAAATTGCAGTACACAGTGCTTCCAGAAGGCCTGACTTTGACCTTTGATTAAAAGTAGTTGGTCACAAAATTTGTCATTCTGTGGAGCACCTGGGACGCTCAGTTGGTTATTTGTCCGACTCTTGATCTCAGCTCAGGTCTTGATATCAGGGTTGTGAGTTCAAGCCCTGCATTGGGCTCCATGCTGGGTGTGGAGCCTACTTTAAAAAAATTGTCATTCTGTTATAAAACTTTATGAAGTGTTTTTGGTTCATTTGTTTTTAACTAAAAGTAGTTTTCAAAGCAGACCCTCTGCTTTGGATTAGTGATCGTATCAATATTAAATTAGTTTGAATAAAGCTTTTGGGAATTTTCAGCAGAAGGAATGTTGTATAAATGTAAATTTACTTAAGTTGGGCTGTTCTTGGGAAACATAGAGCTATTTGTATTCTTTTTTTTTTTTTTTTTTTTTTTTAAGNTATTTGACACAGAGAGCGAGATTACAAGTAGGTAGAGAGAGAGGAGAGAGGAGGAAGCAGGATCCCTGCCGAGCAGAGAGCCCGATGTGGGCCTCGATCCCAGGACCCTGGGATCATGACCTGAGCCGAAGGCAGCGGCTTTAACCCACTGAGCCACCCAGGCGCCCGAGCTATTTGTATTCTATTAATAAAATAGAAATTTGGGGAAAATAGTAGGAAATTGCTATACCAAACCAATTTTCATCACAAACGTTTTTTTGTGGTGATTAGTGAAATAGAGTATCAGAAGATCTAGGTTTGAGTCCTTATTCTGCAGTTTACTCCAGAATGATCTTGGGCGGTTGCCCTTAGATCAGTCTTTCTCTCTAGTGTGCACACATGTGATTGCACCCACTCCTGGAGCTTTAGCATCTTTGCTTGTAAAATGGGAAGCAGTGATACTCTACCATAGTGTATCATTGTATACTCAGTGTCACTAATAGGAGCATGTCACTCATGCAGTCTTTGTGGAGGCAGAAGAAAGGTTGAGAAGCACTGCTGGTTGTCAGCCTAAAAGCCTGTCTCTTGATGAAAGTGACTTTTTTTTTGTGGATCTGTTTTGAAATTAGAGTTTGAATTGAGCCTATTTTAAGGAGGCATCTGTAACTGTGTAATATATTAGTGGTCTTTTCCAGTGGATTGCTTTAAAAAAAAAAAAAGATTTACCTTGCTAGAGAATTATTGTTTTGCCTTATAAATGGCGCCACTGTTAGGCATAAGGTTGTTCCTCTAAGTGATTTCTTACTTTGTAGCGTATGTAGGTTGGATCACCTGTAGATATGAAAAGAATTAGGGACTTAGCTGAATCTCCTTTCCTGGTCATTGTAGGAAAGCGTTTCAGTCCTGGCAATGGCAAAGGTAGGTAGAACTGGAAACACAGAAAAGGCAGGAACTGAGGTGACTGGAATTAGTTGAAAATGTTTGTTTCTGGATAGATTATCATTATTTCCTATTGTTTTCTGCTAGCTTTTTATTTTTTATTTGTTTATTCATTTTTTTTTTTTTAAAGATTTTATTTATTCATTTGACACAGAGAGATTACAAGTAGGCAGAGAGGCAGGCAGAGAGAGAGGAGAGAGGAGGAAGCAGGATCCCTGCTGAGCAGAGATCCCGATGTGGGCCTCGATCCCAGGACCCTGGGATCATGACCTGAGCCGAAGGCAGCGGCTTTAACCCACTGAGCCACCCAGGCACCCCACTGAGCCACCCAGGCGCCCTGTTTATTCATTTTTAGAGATTTAAAGATTGCACAAGAGGTAGAGAAGGAGGAGAGGGAGAAGGATAAGCAGATTCCCCGCTGAGCATGGAACCCGACACAGGTCTCCATCTCAGGGCCCTGAGATCATGACCTGAGCTGAAGGCAGAGGCTTTAACCCACTGAGCCACCCAGGCGCCCCTCTGCTAGCTTTTTAAAAAGGTGCTTTGGGGTGACTGTCAGAATGAACCCAGAGAATTTAAACAGAAGAAAGTTTTTTATTTTTCTCTATATCTCCCTTTTATTTTAAATTTGCATGCTCCCCCATTATAGATCGATCACAAAGATTTACTATTTTGATCAATTTTTATTTATTTTTTAAGATTTTATTTATTTTAGAGAAAGACCATGAGGTGGGGGAAGAGGCAACAGGAGAGGGAGAAGCAGGGCTCCATCCCAGGACCCTCAGATCATGACCTGAATCAAAGGCAGACACTTAACTGACTGAGCCACCCAGGTGCCCCTATTTTGATCAGTTTTTAAAGCCTAGTGTGTTAGATCTCTGGCAAAGAAGAACTAGACTTAGCTTTGAATCCAAACATCAGAAGGTATTTCCCTTGAAGGATGGTCAGCTCCTTGATTATTGAAGTGAGTTCAGATACCATTTTCCATGGGAACTATCTAGCCAAAGTCTTAATTGTCCAAAGTCTACTGTCCAGTTCTTTGTGATTGGAGCAAAAAGCTCTGTTGGGCATCCAGCCTGTAGTGGTATTATTGGAAGGGTTGGGATTGTGTGAAGGCCTTCACAGTCGTGTTTCTGATCAAATTCTACTTGCCTCTAAGGGTTCTTGGTTTTTGGAACCTTTGGAATATTTGCCCTTTCCTTTCATCATTGAGAAAGTGTTTAAATGGTTTTGAGAGCATTGAGAGAAATGTTTAAGTGGTTACTCCTTTATTCATAGGGAAATTTTGATCACCTTTGTAGAGTTCAGAACCAAACTTCCTCAGTGGATTGTGATGCTGGTTCGATCTTTCAGGCTTGGCTTGGTACACGTCTTTCATCTGTGCTAGGGGCTACCTGTGAGATTTCCTGTGTCCTAATCTCATTAATCACCTTGCTTGGAAGCAGTTCTTCCCTGAATTAATTTGTGAAGTTGATTACCCAGTCTTGAACTTTTCTTGTCATTTGTAAGTTGTACTCCCAGTGATAATGTTATTTTGGCTTTGATTTTTTTTGGGGGGGAAGAAGGGGTGTCAAGTGGGATTTCCTTGGAACAGCTTTTTTTTTTTTTAAGATTTTATTTATTCATTTGACAGAGAGAGACAGTGAGAGACGGGATACAAGCATGGGGCGTGGGAGAGGGAGAAAGAGGCTTCCCGCCAAGCAGGGAGCCCAATGCGGGCTCTGATTCTACGACCCTGGGATCATGACCTGAGCTGAAGGCAGACGCTTAACAACTAAGCCACCCAGGTGCCCCTTGGAACAGTTTTTTGGGTGAATTACTGTTCTCGAAATTTAATTTTATTTTTGGCTCCTACTTTAATGTCTTAGGGCAAGACAGTTCCCTGGTTTTAGTCTCCTTTGTAAAGTGAGGATCATTTACAGATTGTAAGAGGAGGACAGCTGTATAGTTTTTTTGGTGACCTGATAAGTAGCTAAATTCTCACATGGTGGTTTTTTTTTTTTTTAAGATTTTATTTATTTATTTCACAGCGGGAGAGAGATCACAAGGAGGCAGAGAGGCAGGCAGAGAGAGAGAGAGGGGGGGAAGCAGGCTCCCTGCTAAGCAGAGAGCCCGATGCGGGCCTCGATCCCAGGACCCTGAGATCATGACCTGGGCCGAAAGCAGAGGCTTTAACCCACTGAGCCACCCAGGCGCCCTCACATGGTGTTTATGTTCTTATCAGATTCCAAGGATGTGACTATACTGGGAGTCAGTAAACTATGACCCACAAGTCAGATCTGGTCCATGGTTTGTTTTTATAATGCCCATGAACTATGAATAGTTTTTTTTTTTTTTTTTTAAAGATTTTATTTATTCATTTGACACAGAGAGAGAGAGATTACAAGTAGGCAGAGAGGCAGGCAGAGAGAGAGGAGAGAGGAGGAAGCAGGCTCCCCGCTGAGCAGAGAGCCCGATGTGGGCCTCGATCCCAGGACCCTGGGATCATGACCTGAGCCGAAGGCAGCGGCTCTAACCCACTGAGCCACCCAGGCGCCCTGAATAGTTTTAAATGTAGTTTTAAAATGTGAAAATCAAGAGAATGAGAAGACAGGCCATACTGGGAGAAAATATTTGCAAAAGACACATCTGATAAAGGACTGTTATCCAAAACAAAGAATTCTTAAAACTCAACAATAAGAAAACAACCATATTGAAAACTGTGCAAAAGACCTAAACAGATACCTCACTGAAGAAAATATACAGATGGGAAGTAAGCATATGAAAAGAAGTTCAACTTCATATGTCATCAGAGAATTGAAAAATTAAAACAGTGAGATTGCACTACTACAGACCTATTAGAATGGTCAAAATCTAAAACGCTGCCAGCACCAAATACTGGCAAGGATGAGCAGCAGACGGAACTCTCCTTCATTGATGGTGGGAATGCAAGACAGTACAACCACTTGGAAGACAGTTTGGCAGCTTATCATACAGTGTAACTCTTACCATAGGATCTGGCAGTCACAATCAGTGGTACTTACACAAATGAGCCAAAATTTATGTTCCCACAAAAACCACAAAAATATTTATAAGAGCTTTATTCATAATTGTCAAAACTTGGAAGCAACCAAGATGTCCTTCAGTAGGTGAATGGATAAACAAACTGTTGTACATCCAGACAGTGGAATATTACTCAGCACTAAAAAGAAAGGAGCTATCAAGCCATGAAAAGTCATGGAGGAAACTTAAATGTGTACTACTAATTGAAAGAAGCCAATCTGAAAAAGGCTACATATTATATGATTCCAGCTATGTGACATTCTGGAAAAGGCAAAACCGTGGGGACAGTAAAAAGGACCAGTGGTTGGCGGAAAGGCGGGATAAATAGGCAGAGCACAGATTTTTTAGAGCAGTGAAACTATTCTGTATGATGGTACAATGTATGTAGTTGTCATTATACATTCGTCCAAACATATAAAATGCAGGTTGGCAAGAGTAAGCCCTAATGTACACTATGGACTTTGGATGGTAATGAGGTTATCAATTGTATCAAATGTCCAAGTACAGGATGTAGATAGTGGGGGAGGCTGTGTATGTGTGTGTGGAGGGGAAACAGGAGTATATATGGGTACTCTCTCTACTTTTCTGCTCAATTTTGCTGTGAACCTGAAACTACTTTCAAAAATAAAGCTTATTATTTTAAAAATGTCAATACAAATCAAAGAATAAAATGTGACAGAGACCATATGTGGCCTGTAAAGCCTAAAATATTAATTTTTTAAGGGGGAGGGAGAGGGGCAGAGGGAGAGAACCTTTTTTTTTTTTTTAATTTTATTTATTTATTTGACACAGATCAGATCACAAGTAGGCTGAGAGGCAGGCGGGGCGGGGGGAAGCAGGCTCCCCGCTGAGCAGGGAGCCCAATGCGGGCCTCGATCCCAGGACCCTGAGATCATAACCTGAGCCGAAGGCAGAGGCTTTAACCCACTGAGCCACCCAGGCGCCCGGGAGAGAGAGAACCTTAAGCAGGCTCCACACGCAGCACAGAGCCTGACTCGGGGCTCGATCTCACAACCCTGAGTTCACGACCTGAGCTAAAATCCAGAGTCAGACTGAGCCCCTTGGGTGCCTCAGTATTAATATTTATTATCTGGCCATTTATAAAAAAAAGTTTACCAGGCCCTGGACTCTGTCACAGAGGAACTAGGGAATGAGGGCTTAGTTTCTCTTTGTGTCATGCCCAGTCCTCTAATTCTCCTGGGTGTCTCTGATGGCAGAGTTGTTCTCATTGAATTTCCATTTCATTTGCAGGTATATGAGTGACCTAAAGCTGCAGAGTAAAACGGAGAGAAAGCAGTGCCAGCTGCGAGCAGGGCAAGGATGCCAATTCCTCCACCACCTCCACCACCCCCTGGTCCTCCTCCACCTCCCACTTTTAATCAGGTAGGTAGTCTTTCCACCTGGGTATCTCAGAACCTTAATGGATACTTAGGGCTTCCTGCTGTAAGACATACTGTACTCAAAGATTTGTGGTGTAGAAAGAGAATAAGTAATGGCTTATCTTGTTTTTTTGTCCTGGTTCAGTCTAAATGGAGATGTGGTCAGGTCACATCAGAGTAGGAACTAGTCTTTTGCCCCTAAAACTATTTGTTCTATAAAGGTCAGTATAACATTTCTCTGGCATCATTGAGGAAAGGGACAGCAAATGCTAGTGGTTGTTTCTTGCTACTATTTCATCTCCTACTCTTCTCCAAACCAGTTCATCCTAAAGCCAAGTCCATGAAGTCTACCAGCCCATCAAAAAAAAGAAAGAAAGGAGTTTCTGGGAAATATTATCGAGAAGACTTAAAGGTTTGATAATGGGAGGGAAAAAAGCAGTGTGGCTCCTGAACCAAGGAGACAACCACCTTTACTATATGTGGATTGTGATATCTGGTGTCAAATGAGAAAGAAGCAACCTGGGTGCTTTCTCTCTCTCTTTTCTTTTCTTTTCTTTCCTTTTTTTTTTTTTTTTAAGATTTATCTTCATTTTATTTTTATTTATTTAAGATTTTATTTATTTATTTTGAGAGAGAGAGTAGGGATAGGGGCAGATGGAGAGAGGATCTTAAGCAGACTCCACGGTGAGCACGATGCCTAACACAGGGCTCAGTCTCATGACCCTGAGATCATGTCCTGAGCCAAAATCGAGTTGGGCAGTTAACTGACTGAGCCACCCAGGCACCCCTTAAGATTTTATTTTTAAGTAATCTCTACACCCAAGTGGGGCTCAAACTCACACCTCTAAGATTAAGGGTTGTATGCTTTACTGACTGAACCAACCAGGTGCCCCTGCTTTACTCAATTTTGTAAAATTTAGAAGTGAAAGGAACTTTAGGAAATGATTACCTTGGCGGGGGGTGTTATTTAACAGATGAGAAGTACTGCCTCAAAGAGGAAAAGTTATTTACCTAGGTAATTTATTTTAGAACTTCAGATTGGCCAACTTGGTTTTTTCCATAGTTCTTGTTTTTAGACATTTCGTTTGAGGATATCTATGGCCCCCCTTTCTGGATGAAATTTGGAAGTCTAGTAAGTGAAGTAGATAAAAGCAGAGCTGCTCTGGTTCTGGTGGGATTCAAGGACCCAAAATATATCCTTGGATCTCTATAACCTCTTGGATTATTGCCCTACGCCATGCTGTCTTAGTCATTTACTCAATAGCCTTTTGTTGGGGGCTGAGTATCAGAGACTTGATTAGGCATACAACTTAGAAAATCCAGATAATTTTACTCTATACTTCTATATTGCTTGAGTCTTTCCCAACAAGCTTTATTTATATAATTAAAAGAAAGAGAGGTACAACATGCAGATAAGAAAAAGAAGCAAATAAAAATAATCTGTAATATCATTGTCCAGAAATAAAACAATTTCTGCCTTCAAAGGCTCCCAACACAACGGGCAGGATAGACAAGTCAACAGGGAAATTCCATGCTATGCAGAGATAAAGAGGGCCACAAAAAACCATGCCTCAGTACTGTGTGGAGGGAGTGGAGGCAGTCAGAGAAGTCTTCTAGCTGGGAGGTGATACTTGAGTAGAGTTTTAAATAATGAGTAGTGTTCAACTAGAAGGAGAAGAAGGAGGGCAGGCACTTGGTATTGAGGAAGTAGAATGAAAGGGCGCTGATTTGTGGGAAAGCATACCCAGGATTGGATCATTGCTTGAGGGACCTGATGAGGGATGAAGCCAGAGGCAAAGGCTGAGGATTTTGGCTTTTTCTCCAGACAGTGATGGGGAGGTAGTGTATTTTCAGCAGCAGGAGTCACCTGACTGGGCATTTGTTAGAAAGGTCATCCTTCACAGTGTGGACAGTGATTTGGGGTTGAGGCTGGAGGCAGGGAAGTCAACTCAGAGAAGCCTGTTACAGTCGAAAATCTGAGAGTCTGCTCTAAAGCCATAAGGATGGAAGAGATGATGATAAGAGACACTTAGAAAGTAAAATCTTACAGAGTTGGTGACTGATGCAAGGAAGAGGAAGGAGGTTAGAGCAACTATAGTTTGGGGGATTGAATGAGGGTGCCATTTACAAAGCGAGGTTTGTGGAGGAGGATGTGAACTCAATTTTAGAGATGTTGAGTAATGTTTTAACAACTTTCTCTTTACAAAAGTAATATATTCAAGGAATTTATGAACTATGCCTAGGGCGCCTGTCTGGCTCATTCGGTAGAGCATGGGACTCTTGATCTCAGAGTTGTGAGTTTGAGTCCCACATGGGCGTAGAATTTACTTTAAAAAAAAAAAAGAGGGCGCCTGGGTGGCTCAGTGGGTTAATGCCCCTGCTTTCGGCTCAGGTCATGATCTCAGCGTCCTGGGATCGAGGCCCGCATCGGGCTCTCTGCTCAGCAGGGAGCCTGCTTCCTCCTCTCCCTGTCTCTCTGCCTGCCTCTCTGCCTACNAGGGATGTGTGGGGAAAGGGCTAGATGGATGATGGGTGTTAAGTAGGGCACTTGTTTTGATGAGCACTGAGTATTGTATGTAAGGGATGAATCACTGAATTCTACTCCAGAAACCAATATTATATTGTATGTTAACTACCTAAAATTTAAATTAAAAAAAAAAAAAGAACAGTTTAAAATAAAAAAAAAAAAGAGCTTTAGAAACTGGGTAAGCATAAAAGAGCAATTATCCATAATCCAGTTTTGTGTATATCCTTTTGTGTATATCATAATAGTTTTATGTATATCCTTCTCCTTCTTCCTTCCCTTTATCTCCTACTTTTTTAAAAAGGAGGCTGTGCTGTTTTTGTGTGTGTGTGTGATTTTTTTTTTCTCCCTTCCCCTCCCCCATGCTGCTATGCGTACTAAGTTCTAATCTGCTCTTATTAATACATCGTGAATGGTTTCTCACATCATTAAATGGTTAGTGACATCACTAAAAATTTTTTTACTGTACTAAAAATGTGGCAAAAATTAGAAAATGCCAATGAAAATAGAAAATATTAAGCTGTTAATAATCTTTGTTAACATTCTATATGTTTTACATACTTATTATAAGAAAACTAGAAAATTCAAATATATATAAAGAATTACTACCCAAGGAGTGCCTGGGTGGCTCAGTCAGTCGTTAAGCATCTGTCTTCGGCTCAGGTCATGACCCCAGGGTCCTGGGATCAAGCCCCGCATCTGGCTCTCTGCTCAGCGGGGAGCCTGCTTCTCCCTCTCCCCTGCTTGTGTTCTGTCTCTTGCTGTCTCTCTGTCAAATAAATAGAATCTTAAAAAAAAAAATTTATTACCCCAAGTTAACTTTTGTTGATATTAGCATATATCCTTTTGGAAATGTTCAGTATGTATGTACCTTTTTGTCTTTCAGTACATCTACTGCTTATTGAGCACCAGGCACTGTGCTAAGCTCTTGAAAAGTGTTATTTCAGGGTCACCTGGGTGGCTCAGTGGGTTAAAGCCTCTGCCTTCGGCTCAGGTCATGATCTCAGGGTCCTGGGATCAAGCCCCTAATCGGGCTCTCTGCTCAACAGGGAGCCTGCTTCCTCCTTTCTCTCTGCCTGCCTCTCTGCCTACTTGTGATCTCTCTCTCTATGTCAAATAAATAAATAAAATCTTTAAAAAAAAAGTGTTATTTAATTTTCAAAACTACCTGTGAGATAGGTTCTACTATTCTTGTTTTGTAGAAGAGAATATGAATCTTGTTAAATGTTTTGTTTTGTAATATTTTTTACTTGATTGTGTCAAACATTTGCTGTCTAAAGACACTTGCACATCTTTTTTTTTTTTTTTAAGATTTAATTTATTTATTTGGCAGAGAGAGAGAGAGAGAGAGAGAGATCACAAGTAGGCAGAGAGGCAGGCAGAGAGAGAGGAGGAGGCAGGCTCCCTGCTGAGCAGAGTCCGATGTGGGCCTGGATCCCAGGACCCTGAGATCATGGCCTGAGGTGAAGACAGAGGCTTTAACCCACTGAGTCACCCAGGCGCCCTTACCTGCACATCTTTAAGAGCTTAACTGGCATTCCCTTCTGTAGTTATGCCATCAGTGTTCCTTTTGATAGAATTTTTAGATTATTTTCAGTTTTATGCTATTAATAACATCTTTGTGTACTTCTCTAGTTGTTTTCTTAAAGTTAATTCCTAGATAGAATTCTTGTGTAGACTTTTTAAAGGTGTTTAATACGAGGGACACCTGGGTGGATCAGTCAGTTAAGCGTCTATCTCTTGATTTGGGCTCAGGTCATGATCTCAGGGTGGTGAGATCCAGCCCTATGTCGGGCTCTGCATTTGGTGTGCAGCGTGCTTAAGATTCCTTCTATAACTATCCCTCTGCCCCTCCCCACCGTCTCTCTCAAAAGAAAAAGAAAAAGTGAGGGGGAAAAAGTGTTTTTGATACATAAACTTCTTTCTGGAAAGATCATACTATTTTACCTTCTTTCAGATAATACAAAAGAGTACCTGTTCCCCTGATTCTTATGACCACCGTAAGACAGTTATGTACTCTACACATTTTTCTGAGCATCTTCCACGTGCCAGGCACCATACAGCAAGCAGTGAGCAGTGGACCCTGCCTTCGTGAAGCTAGCTCTCTCCTGTTACAATTTTAACTTTAACCAGTTTTGTTGGTAAATAATGATACTGTGTTTTAGCCTGTATTTTTTTTTTCTGTATTTGCTGGCTTAAGGATTTCTTTTTACACAGTGTTTAAATCCTTTGCTTATTATCCTGTTGATTTATAAGTTATCTTTATGTTAATGCTGTAGAGAGTTAGGACACTGCCTTTGTGTGTCACAGATGATTTTTTCCTTCCAGTCTGTCATCTGCTTACTATATTCCTAAGTAAATAATTTATAATAAACAAGTCTTCCAGTCTTTCCCTGTATTTTAGTTGTCAAGTCCTTCTCTTTACCTGTTTTTTTCCATTTGGTTACTTTATATATATATTTTTTACGTTTACATTTTATAACTCAACTAGAATTTGAGAGTAAGCTATAAGGTAGGGATTTAACTTGATTGTTTTTTTCCACACTTAGCCAATTATTAGTAGCTTATATTTAATAATCTGTGCTTTCTGCACTGCTGAAATACACTTTTATTACTTCTTTCTTTTCTTTTTAAAGTTTTTCATTCTTTTGACAGGGAGAGAGAGAGAGAACTAGCGAGAGCATGGGTAGAGGGGAAGGTCAGAGGGAGAGGGAGAAACTGACTCCCAACTGAGCAGGGAGCCTGACACAGGGCTCGGTCCCAGAATCCCGGGATCATGACTTGAGCCAAAGGCAGATGCTTAACTGACTGAACCACCCAGGCACCCCCACTTTTATTTTTTCTTATATAGATGTAGGTTTGTTTATGGACTTTGTGTTTTGTTCCATTTATCTAGCTGTCCCTGTGCTCCTGTTGTAGTTGGTCCTAGCTTTTGGTGTTACTAGTTCCATTTTCTTAGTTTTTTTTCCAATACTTAATCTTTCAGATGGATTTTAAGATCAGTTTTTAATGGTTTCCAAAAAATTCCACTGTGTGGTTAATTTAAAAAGCTCGACATTTAAAAATTGTGTAAGGAATATGGTATGATGTGTTACATTTTAGGTACATGTGGGATATTCATTTGGAGATGTCCTGTAGACATTGGCACATATGGTTGTGAAGCCCAGGGCCAGAGTGGCAACACAATATAAAGATTTGAGATACTTGGGGCGTTTTCAGCAGTGTTCAAACCCTGTGACTGGGTGAGCTTGCTCAGGGAGTTTTAGATGGAGGCTGAGGATGGGACTCTGAAATGAATGGTATTTAAGAGATAGGTGGAGGGTGAAGAACTCAAAAAGAAATATGATGTTGGAAGAGAACATAGGGTAAGTGGGAAAGGCATGGGTTTGACACAATCAGAACAGCTCTGCATTTACTAACCATGTGACATTAACTTTTCTAAACCTTCATTTCCTCATCTTTGTAATGGGGATATTATGGTCTATTTTATTTTACTTTATCTTTTAAATACTTTATTTACTTTATTTGAGAGAGAGATGCATGCAAGCAGGAAGAGGAGCAGAGGGAGAGGGACAAGCAGACTCCGCACTGAGTGTGGAGCATGCCGTGGGACTTGATCTCATGACCCCAAGATCATGACCTGAGCTGAAACCAAGACTCGGATATCTGAGCAACTGAGCCACCCAGGTGCCCCAATGTGGTCTACTTCGTAACATTGTTCAGAAGATAAAGTAATAGGGAAGCAGTAAGGTCTATTAGTTGAGAGAAGATAGGCATTTTAGAGTCAACTGTCTGGATTGGGATCCTTGCTTTACTCTTCACTGGGTGCATGGCCTCAGGAAACTATTCAACTATTCGTACTTTCCAAATGTGTAATGATAATAATACCTATTTCATAAAAATATTTCAAGATTTAAATGAGATAATGGAAGTAACATGCTTAGTCTGAGGCCTAGTAGTGACTCAGTGTTTGCCTTCATACGTGTAAAGCTTCTAACACACAAGCCCAGCACACAGCTACTCAGTAAGTATTAGTTAAGGCCCCCCCCCCTTTTTTTAAAGAGAGCAGGGCAGCGGGGGTGGGGGTGGGGGGGTGGTATTGGGAATTGCGGAAAGGAGAGAGAAAATCCCAAGCAGGCTCCACGCCCAGGGCCCAACGCAGAGCTTGCAGGGCTTGATCTCATGACCCCAAGATCATGACCTGAGTTGAAATCAAAAGTTGGACTCTTAACCGATTGAGCCACCTAGGCGCCCCAGGTAGGGCCTCCTTTCAGAAATTTCTGACTAGGAGGGGGACCCGCACCCTTCTCAGAAGGCACAACAGAAGGATGAAGATTAATGAGAGAGCACTTGGTACTGATATTTGGTGCAGGATCTGATTAGGTTAGAGGGGCATTAATGAAATCCAGCTTGGCTTAAGGTATTAATCCCAAGCTCCTGGTAAAGGGAACTATTTAGGATGAATAGTTATCTTTTCTCCTCTTCCTCTAGGCAAACACAGAGCAGCCGAAGCTGAGTAGAGATGAGCAGCGGAATCGAGGTGCCCTCTTACAGGACATCTGCAAAGGGACCAAGCTGAAGAAGGTGACCAACATTAATGATCGGAGTGCTCCCATCCTTGAGAGTGAGTCTAATCTTCATTTCCTAGTGAGCCAACAGGATTGACTTGGAGACTTGACTGGCCTGTCATTTTTGTTGGGGCTTGTGTGGGAAAATTTTAGGAGAGTTTTCTTTGAATGTTCTTTGGGTATCTTCACACTTTTTTATTTGAATACCTTAGAAGTTTCTTTTTGACCTTTGGGATGTATTCTCTGGGGGAAGACTCCCATCTCCTACTGTAACTAGTGCTCTCGTTAGAGCACATTGTTGGCTGTTCTCTGAGGAGACCTCTAAGCTGAAGCTAGTGAAGATTTTATAATTGCCACAAGTGTCCATTCTGATAGGCCCCTGGAGAGTTTGCTCACACCTGGATCCCTAAGTCTCTGGCCCCCTTACCATCTGGGATTTGGAGAGGAGAGCCCAGAGAAGCTGATGAAAATGTCTTGATCCTGGTTTTCTCTTTGCCTTTCCTAAATAAGGAAAGTTTGGCTCCTTGTTCCTTTTGTTCTTTTGCCTTCATCACAGTGAAGAGTTTGATCTCCATATGAAGGTGTGGTGCTGAGAGGCCTAGCCTTTTTTTTTTTTTTTTTAAATGCAAAAGCAAGATCCGTTCGTTTATAAATTAAAGCCCAAATACAGGAATGGCTTCTCCTCAGGATTGACTTGGTCACCAGCTCCCAGCATGTGAAGTGAAAACCCTAATGGTATGCTTTCCAGAACCGAAAGGAAACAGTGGCGGTTATGGCTCTGGAGCAGCTGCCCTGCAGCCCAAGGGAGGTCTCTTCCAAGGGGGAGTGCCGAAGCTCAGACCTGTGGGAGCCAAGGACGTGTCAGGTATCTGATCAGTACTTTCTTAAGCTATTTCCCAAGTGTGTTAATTTCTGACTAGTCCCAAGTGAGTCATCTAGGGTTAAGGTATGTGGTAGAGGTGGGAGGAAGGAGAAGTGGAAGCAGGGGAGGAATTACAGAGCAGAATAAAGCCAAAGCTGAGGGTTTAAATAAAAATTTGTTCAACTTGTATCAGCAGTATTTGTCAGTGGGCCCTGAGCCTGAAAACAGATTAAAATCCAGAACTATACAGGCATTCACCCTGCTTCCATGGAGGCTGGATGAAGTAGAGATACTAACATGTACCTGGCTCTGTTGATCAAGTGCTGTCTGGTGTATTTGTAGAGAATCTCGCTGGTAAGCCAACCCTACAAGTCCCCAGTTCTCGAGCTGCTGCCCCAAGACCACCAGGGTCTACAGCCGGCGGGCGCCCTCAAGATGATACAGACAGCAGCCGAGCCTCACTCCCAGAACTGCCCCGGATGCAGAGACCCTCATTACCGGACCTCTCTCGGCCTAATACCACCAGCAGTACAGGCATGAAGCACAGCTCCTCTGCCCCTCCTCCTCCACCCCCGGGGCGGCGTGCCAATGCACCCCCTACACCTCTGCCTGTGCACAGCAGCAAAGCCCCAGTCTACAACAGAGAGAAACCCTTGCCGCCCACACCTGGACAAAGGCTACACCCTGGTCGAGAGGGACCTCCTGCTCCACCCCCAGTCAAACCACCTCCTTCCCCTGTGAATATCAGGACGGGACCAAGTGGCCAGTCTCTGGCTCCTCCTCCTCCGCCTTATCGCCAGCCTCCTGGGGTCCCCAATGGACCCTCCAGTCCCACTAATGAGTCAGCCCCTGAGCTGCCACAGAGACACAATTCTTTGCATAGGAAGACACCGGGGCCTGTCAGAGGCCTAGCGCCTCCTCCACCCACCTCAGCCTCTCCGTCACTACAGAGTAATAGACCACCTCCCCCAGCCCGGGACCCTCCCAGTCGGGGAGCAGGTAAGTGCCTGGAAGCACCTTTTTTTCCCTAGCAGATGGAGAATTGAGTTTATCTTCTCATCCTTTTCTCCAAAGCCCTCCTTCAGCAATTGAAGAGAAAAAGAACTCCCTTACTCATTCAGCAGGTTTACTGAGTGCCTTTTTGTGTGTCACACTCTGTTTTTAGGGAAACAGCAGTCAGTAGAAAAGACAGAAGATTCCTGTTCTTTTTTTTTTTTTTTAAGATTTATTTATTTATTTATTTGACAGAGAGAGAGAGAGAGAGAGAGAGAGAGAAATCACAAGTAGGCAGAGAGGCAGGCAGAAAGAGAGGAGGAAGCAGGCTCCTTGCCCAGCAGGGAGCCCGACTCGGGCCTGGATCCCAGGACCCTGAGATAATGACCTGAGCCGAAGGCAGAGGCTTTAACCCACTGAGCCGCCCAGATTCCTGTTCTTTGGACAGTCAAGCAAATAATATAGATATAGACATAGTATGTAGATGCTTTAGAGAAATACAAAGCAGAGAAGGGGAATAGGATATACTGCGGTGCGGAGGGTGGTGATGATATTTTCTTTTGCAGCGGTGGGGTGAGACTAGGGTTAGGGAAGCTCTAACTGATAAAGTAACAATCGGCAAAGACCTGAAGAGAGTGATGGAGTAAGCTGAGCAGTTATCTGGGAGAATAGCTAATGTAGGCATTGGGAACAGTAAATACAGAGGTCCTGAGCCTGGGGACAGCAGGACTGGAATGAGTGAGGGGGGAAGAGTGGCAGGACATGGAGATCAGGAAGCTAGATTTCCACAGGAGAACACTGTAGGACTTTGTCAAGACTGGCATATACTCAGTGAGATGCTGAGCCACTGGAGGCATTGGAACAGAGGAGAAGCATTGGTTTAGCTTGTAAAAGGATGACAAACTCGGGGTGCCTGGGTGGCTCAATCCGTTAAGCGTTTGCCTTCGGCTCAGGTCATGATCCTAAGGTCCTGGGATTGAGTCCCGCATTGGACTCCCTCTCCCTCTGCTGCTCCCCCTGCTGTACTCTCTGTCTCTGTCAAGTAAATAAATAAAATCTTATAAAAATAAAAGGATGACAGACTCCTATGTTGAAAACAGGCTGCAGAGGGACAGAGGTGGCAAGGGAGACCACTTAGGAGGCTATTATAGTAAACCAGGCAAATAGGACCGCAGCAGGTTTGGAGGAAGACAGGTATTCCCTTTAAACAAGTCAAGTTTGACATACCTGTTAGGCAGACACCAATTCATCATTTTCTCTTGAATGTCTGTCAGACTCTGAAGTTGAGGGGAAAAATCTGGGCTAGAGAAATTTGATACTGAAAACCACATGCTGGATGAGCTTACATAGGGAGTCAGTCTAGATAGAGAAGAGGTTGAGGCCTTTATATTAGAGGTCAGAGAAATGGAGAGTAGCAAGCAGAGGAAGCTGAGAAAGAGCCCCTAGTGAGGAAGGAAGAAAACAAGAGGATGCTGGAAGGATGCCACGATGGAGTGATCAGCTGTGTCCAGGACTGAAAACTGAGAATGACGTTGGTCTTAGCAACATGGAGCCCTTTGGGGGGACCCCCAGACAACATATCCTTTTGGTAGTTTCAGTGGAGTGGTGGAGGATGAGGATGAAAGTCTAATTGATATGTGTTTGGGAACTTGGGGATAAGAGGAGAGGAACTGGAGATAGCAATGTAGAAGTCTGAGTTTGCTTAGAGGGGAGCAGGTGTGGTGGTGCAGATGAATGGGTGCTGGAGGAGAATGTGGGATTGAGGGCCAGGATGCCCCCTCTCCAAGATGGGAGATATTTCAGTATCTCTTTGTATACTGATGAAATGATACAGTAGAAAGGGGGAAATTGCCTGAGTAATGTTCCCTAGAAGGCTAAAAGGATGGAATCTGATCCGTAAGTAAGGGGTTGACCTTAGATAACAACACAGGTAGTTCTTCCACAGTAACAGGAGGGAAGGCAGAGTGCATAGGCATAGATGCAAGTGGGTAGGTGGGCGTAGTGGTAGGAGCATGTGTAAAGTTTCTTCTGTTTTTTTTCTTTTTTTTAAGATTTATTCATTTGAGAGAGAACAAACAAGGGAAGGGCGGAGGGAGAAGCAGGCAGCAGGGACCTTGGTGAAGTACATGGAGTTCTGTATTCTAGGAGCTGGCACTCCATACAGCAGTCATCCGGTAACCTGGTACATTCCTGAGCCCTTGTCTCCCTGGCTTTAGCCATAAGAGTCCTAGTCCTAAGGTGGCCTTTGCTTCTACAAAGTTTAGGTTAAAAATTATTTTTTAACTTAGGGATTTTTTTTAAAGATGTTATTTATTCATTTGTCAGAGCGAGAGCACAAGCAGGGGCAGTGGCAGGCAGAGGGAGAAGCAGGCTCCCCCGCTGAGGAAGGAGCCCAATGCTGGACTTGAGCCCAGGACCCCAGGATCATAACCTGAGCCAAAGGCAGACACTTAACCGACGGAGCCACCCAGGCATCCCAGGAATTTTTTTTTTTTTTAAGACTTTTTATCAAAGCAGAGCCCTTATCTTCTAACCCTATCCAGGAATAGAAGTGGGGGGAAAATGTAATTTCTGTGGGTTTAACTGAGTAGTTTTATTTTTTTACTTAATTTTTTTTTTTTAACTAAGCTGTAGGCCCAACATAGGGCTTGAACTCAAGAGCCTGAGATCAAGAGTCACATGCTCTACTGACTTAAGCCAGCCATGCACCCTTGCTTCCCACTTCTCTGTTTTTCCTTTGTGGTTTCTTCAGAAAAATGTGAAGTTATGAGCCTTGTTCTTCTGTCCCTTAGCCATCACCAACTTTGAGGCCTGATGGAGGCCTCGGCCAGCTTTCCATCTCTGTAACCAGAGCAGCAGTTCCTACAGTGATAACACTGAGAAAAAACCGAGATATTTTAGTCAAAGATCTTGTGAGTTTTGGCTCTCTGCATTGGGCAGATAGCTCTGATTCTCTGAGTTTGTTTCCCTCGTGTTCATAGTACCTTCATTCGTGGTTGTAAATAAAAGTATGTATAAAAGTCCTTTGTAAACAATAGTATGCTGATAACTGTTAGTGGTTTTATGCAAGGTTTTCCATGTAGTTCATGGATTTATCTCTATTATTAAATCATATTATAACGATATTATGTGATAATATACTTTTTAAAAAATTTTTTTTATTACATATAATGTATTATTTGCCCCAGGGGTACAGGTCTGGGAATTATCAGGCTTACACATTTCACAGCACTCACCATAGCACAAACCCTCCCCAATGTCCATAACCCAGCCACCCTATCTCTACCCCCTACCCCTAGTAACCCTCTGTTTTATGAGATTAAGAGTCTCTTATCATTTGTCTTCTTCCCAGTCCCATCTTGTTTCATTTTTTCCCTCCCTACCCCCCACGGCCCCCCTATACTTTTGTTTCTATATGAATTATTTACATTTGAAAAAGTGTGGAGTCTTTTGTCTTCCCAGGGTGCTCAGGTACCAATTTTATTGGTCCATAGGGTTTCTGAATTTTTTCTTTCCAGAGTAAAACACACTATTTTTAAGGGAAATTTTTTTCTTTTTTTTTCTTTTCTTTTTTTGAGAATCAATACCATCATGCTTTCCTCAAAATTGGATTTACCTAGGTTTACAAAAGGTGATCTCCCACCCCAAGGTTTCTTTTACAAACTACTTCTTTCTTACAGTCCTTGGGTTCCAGCTCTGTCACTTGAAATGGTCTTAAAGCTGTATGTGACAAAGAGCCCAGAAACTTACTGGAGATGGCAGAACCTTGGAATGACTGTCCCTGGGAGAGGGCACTGAAGGAGCAAGCAGATTGCTCTTGGTCTTGCTCTATTGGGCCAGTCTGGGTTGGCTCTAATCACTGCCATCTGCCCAGTGTCTAGCTGATGTCCTTTTGAGCCTAGCTAACCCTGGCACTCCCCTAGAATAGATACAGACCCTCAGGGTCCTGAGAAATCTGGGTTTTAGGGAAATATTTTGAAGGTGACCTGAAAGTGCTTTAGTTTGGGCAGATTTGGGATGAAATTAAGGTTTGGAGATCTGTTAGGTGGTGTCAAAGAGACTTCTCTTTAGTTATTGCTTCCAGTAGTCCCTGTCCATACTTAAATCTTGAAAAGAGTGAGGGAGACATTCAGAGTGCATCTTAGGGGAAGCAAAAGCTAACATTTACTGGGCCTACAGTGCTGGTCCCCTTGTCTACAAAAATTATCCCATTACTGTTTCATTCATAACTGTGGTCACTCTATAGAAATTCCAGCAGTAGGGGTGCCTGGATGGCTCAGTTGGTTAAATGGCTGCCTTCGGTTCAGGTCGTGATCCCGGAGCCCTGGGACTGAGCCCTGTGTCAGGCTCTCTGCTCAGTGGGGAACCTGCTTCTCCCTCTCCCTCTGCCTGCTGCTTCCCCTGCTTGTACTCGCTTGTGCTCTCTCTCTCTCTCTCAAACAAAGAAATAAAATTTAAAAAAAATTCCAGCAGTAATTCAGGAGGAATAAGAAGATATACTCTTGGGTGCCTGGCTGGCTCAGTCGGTAGAGCATATGACTCTTGATTTCAGGGTCATACATTCAAGCCCCACGATGGGTGTAGAGTGTACTTAAAAAAACGAGGAAGAAGATGGTAGATGATACACCCTTTATCACTAAATCAGTGTTGTCTGTAGGCCAAGTAGTCTCTCCCTGTATTATTTAGGAAATAGCTATTTATTGGACATGGTTTGGTACCAGAAAGTAAACTTCCATCTCAGTGGGTTATGCATTTCGGGAGAAGTTAATATAGTACTTGGGATAGTTATGAAAAGCAGTAGGCATAGTGGAAAGAGCAGATGTGTGCTGAGTCTATTAGATCTGTGACCTCAGACAAACAGCCTGAGTCTCAGTTTCCTCATTTGTGAAATGGGGATAATATCACACACTTTGCGGGAGTGGTGGGAGTATTTTTAAAGTGTAATGCCTATAAAGTGCCCAAGACCATGCCTGGAATATAACAGAAACCAAATAAATGGTAGCTGCTCTTTTTGTTAATGAAAAGAATAGAACAACATAATACCAATACCTTACTTAGAACCTATTCCAGTGTTGTTGCCATGTCTTCAGACGTGGTTTTTTTTTTTTTTTAAATTATTTGACAGAGGGAGAGAGATCACAGGAGGCAGAGAGGCAGGCAGAGAGAGGGGGGGAAGCAGGCTCCCCGCTGAGCAGGGAGCCCGATGCGGGACTCGATCCCAGGACCCTGAGATCATGACCTGAGCCGAAAGCAGAGGCTTTAACCCACTGAGCCACCTAGGTGCCCTTCAGGTGTGTTTTTGATGTTGCCTTCTACTTGGTGGTGCATTTTTGTTTTTTGTTTTGTTTTGTTTTGTTTTTGTTTTTTGTTTTTAAGATTTCATTTATTTATTTGAGAGAGTGCATAAGGAGGGGCACAGGGAGAGGCAGAAGCAGGGAACCTGACTCGGGGCTTGATCCCAGGATCGTGAGATCATGACTTGAGCTGAAGGCAGACGCTGAACTGACTGAGCCACCCAGGAGCCCCACATTTTTGGCCTTTAGGTGTGAATTTGATTTTTGAAAAGTGGAGTCAGACGTAAATATGAATATTTTTATTGATGGTTGTGTGATATCAGAAATGAGATATGAAGGGCACCTGGGTGATTCAGTCAGTTGGCCATCTGATTCTTTATTTTGGCTCAGGTCATGATCTTGGAGTTGTGAGATCAAGCCCCCCATGTTGGGCTCCGTGCTCAGCACAGAGTCTACTTGTCCCTCTCCCTCTGCTCCTCCCCCAAGCTTGCACACATGTGCACATGCACTCTTTGTAAAATAGAGAAAGATAAAATCTTAAAAAAAAAAAAAGAATAGAAATGAGATATGAACATCATATAACATTTATGGATTGGTCTGGTTAGAAACTGGGTTTGGAAGCAATTCCCAAAGAGGCATTCTCAGTTTTTTTGAGCAATGAGCATATCATTGGAGATATGCAACTTCTGCAGATGAACCTACTAAATGTATTTTGAGAATTACTCATTTTAGTCTGTACTACTACGTGCTAGAATAAATGACACAGCCTCTAAATGCTATTGGAGAACAAAGAAGGAGGGGAATTAGAATAGAGTGCATTGCTTTGAGAAAGCCTGGAAAAGATGGGGCTTGAGTCGAACCTTAAAGGAGAGGTGGGATTTGGTAGTAAGGGAAGAGGGATGGCATTTCCTTGTCTTTTGGGGGAGTTACAAGAGCAAAGTGTACGTGGTTTGGTTTAGTCAGCACATGTTGATTGCATGCCTACTGTGTGCTGTACATTTGGCTTGGGAACTCAGATGAATGGACACTGCCCTTAGTGTGCTGGGGAAGAGGCACATAAAATGAAAAATCATGAGACAATATGGTAGTGTTAGTGGAGAGATACAGCAGCAACAGTGGGAGTCTCAGCCTAGGGAATCAAGCAAGGAAGAGGAGAAAGTAAAATCAGGCTGCCTGGCATGGTAAATTGCTTTGTAACAAAGGAGCATGATGGGTGAGACCCAGTTGGGGTTGAAGCTAAGGATTTGAAACTTCATGATAAAGGAAATGCAAAGCCCTTGGAAAAGTTTGAGCAAGTATTTTGGAGGAGATTAGTGAGTTGGTATGCAGAACGGATTGGAGTGGTAAACGATGAGAAGCAAGGAGAACATTTGGGAAGCGTTGTGCGGTAGAACAGGCTAAATATGAGAAAAGCGGGGCGCCTGGGTGGCTCAGTGGATTAAAGCCTCTGCCTTTGGCTCAGGTCATGATCTCAGGGTCTTGGGATCGAGCCCCGCATTGGGCTCTTTGGTCATCAGGAAGTGTGCTTCCTCCTCTCTCTCTGCCTGCCTCTCTGCCTACTTGTGATCTGCGCGCGCGCTCTCTCTCTCTCTCTGTCAAATAAATAAATAAAATTGTTATAAATAAATAAGAGAAAACCTTGAATTAGAATTGTGGAGGAAGGCATGGAAAGGCAGGGAAAAGATCAAGAACAGGCAGAGTTCTTGACTGACTTGTCACTGAAAGTGAAAAGGGTCACACATTTATTCTGCACTTTGGGATCTGAAAGAATTTTCCTGCTGTTAAATAGGGATGAGAAGAGGGTGAATTGGATACCTGACATGCTGCCCATAGGCTCCCAGAGCCCGGCTCCTTGGGAAGGCGCCAAGGCACTCTTAGCATACGTCTCTCAAATTCCCCCACCCCTGACCATCTCTGTATCCCAGCCTAACTGCTTTGGATTTTCCTTGCAGCTCCTCCACCCCCACCACCCATGATCCGAAATGGTGCCAGGGATGCTCCCCCTCCTCCCCCACCGTACAGAATGCATGGGTCAGAACCCCTGAGCCGAGGAAAGCCCCCACCTCCACCCTCAAGGACGCCAGCTGGGCCACCCCCTCCTCCTCCACCACCCCTGAGGAATGGCCACAGAGATTCTATTACCACTGTCCGATCTTTCTTGGGTGAGTAATAGCTGGATAACAGTAATAGTTGTTTTAGTCTCATAGTTCCTGTGGTGACTTCACCAATTCCAGTGGCCACTCTAGAACAGGAATGGTCGCTGGGTATCCTTTGTTCACAACAGTTCATCTCCTGACTTTGCCTCAGACTTCTGAGTCCCCTCCATTGACATCCCTTGCCTTATATGAATTCTAGGTATGATTGCTTTAGGAGAGATTGAAGTAAATTCTGTAGGTATTGTGCTAATAGCTCCAAAGCTACTCTCTTGCTGTCCAAGGATCATTTGTGGTTAGCTTTTTGGTCAGAGACTTCATCCTTTTCAGGATTATTCAGACAGGAATAATATATCTTCCTAGGAAGGAGAGGGCCTTTTTGGACCTTGAAAAAACAACAACAAAAACCCATGGTACACAACATTAATAATATAGAGCCACTACCTAGCAGTGCTCCTTTGAGGAAGTCACTTCACTTCTCTGGGCCTCACTTCCTCATCTGTGGAATGAGGAGGTTGATGAGATCAGGAGTGTATCAGATTTAACTTTTTCAAGGTTATAAATGAGTCTTAGGTCGCACCTAAGAGATTCTGATTTATTAGTTCTAGGATGGAGCCCCAAGCAAAGGTCGTCCATGGGGTTTCCTCAGATCCTGTGTTCAGGACCCCTGGAAAGATCTGTATAGTCTCCTTCAAACCTAGTGCTCTAGATTCTTGAATCGTTGCCTCTTCTCTGCCCCCAGTCTAGTTCTGCTCCTAATTCGTGGACCAGGGTTTTTGGAATGTGTTTGAGCCACACTGATTGAAAATCTGAGCCGCCTTCTAGAGGGGCCACAGAAAGTGGGAGCAGAGGCCATGAGATGGCTATTCCAACTCTGTGGTAGAGCTAGATGAGGGTAACCTGGGCCAGAGGGGAATTATCTGGTCAGCTCTCTCGCGAAGCTGGTGACAGAAATTCTCATTTTAGTTTAATGTCTACCTATCTGTGGATTCAGTTCAGTTCAGTTGGTTTCCCATGGTGACAGTCTCTAAGATGGCTGTTAACCGAAACAGAATTGTATTTCCTTCTCCTCCCATGCAAACAGCTGGGCTCCTTTCCTGTTAAGTGCCTGATTTTTGGTGGAAAGATTTGAAGAACTAATTCAAAGACTCATTCCTTAATGTAAAGAGCCTCTGAGCATATCCTCTGTGCCTGCGAGGTGCACAGAAAGATACTGTTGCTGGCCTCGGGAACCTTGGTTTAGTGGGCCAGGCAGGCCCTCGTGGTCCATCAGAATTCAAAGGAGATCAGCAAGGGGTGGGGGTCAGAAGTGGTACAGAGTATGTGGGAGCACAAGGAAGGGTGATTTGACTTAATATTCTGTTCCTTTCCCAGATGATTTTGAGTCAAAGTACTCTTTCCATCCAGTAGAAGACTTTCCTGCTCCAGAAGAATATAAACACTTTCAGAGAATATATCCCAGCAAAACAAACCGAGGTGAGAAGAGTAGTTAATGAAAGTTTTTCCATAATTCCATAGAAAGTAGTATTGGCATGTTTTTCTTAGATTTAAATTTGCTTTTCCTCATCTGCATTTTCTTAAGAAAACAAGGAGATAACAAAACCAGTCCCTAAATTTTAAAGTTTAGCTTAAAGAACCTGTCTCTCATGTCAGGAATGTTCGGGTTATTCAGGGTTTGGTGGTTGACCTTATGTATATGGTTTTTATTTTTATATTTTCAGCTGCCCGTGGAGCCCCACCTCTGCCGCCCATTCTCAGGTGAAGCCTGGCTTGGTCCTGATCCTCAGGAAAAGGATGGACCCTCTCCTCTGCTCAGATGGTCCCTTCCATTCCCCTGAAACCTGCATGAGAGCTCCTGATGTGTTTCTCCAGTGCAACCCATCTCTAGACACCAAGCGTCCTCCCCACTCACCTCCATCTATGCATCTCGTCTCTAGACTTGGTGATTGGACTCCTTATATTGACAGTAGGGTCTCAAACCCTGCATCCATCCCTCCTCTTGCAAGCCCTGCTAGCCAGATGAGGAAAAAGCTTCCATGTCTCCTGCCTTCCTCTTGGGGAAAGGTGCCTTGTTGTGATGAATGAACTCATCGTTGGGGCAGGGTGGAGAATTGTACCCCTTCTTTCTCCTACCCACTGTGGGGGAAGCGTGGCGGGTATATTATATTTCCTCATTTAGGAGGCTGGCATGGCCAGGACTTCTGGGGGGTGGGCATTTTTAGTGAAACGGGAAAGGAATTTGCAGAGAAGTGATCTGTTTTAAAGGTCAAGTTTGAAGAAAGGGCAAAGAAATGGGTCTGCTTTCTGCTTAGGGGTATTTTGGTTTTGCTCTCACCCCACCCCATGCCACCACCCCAGGGAGAAGTTGGATATTATAAACACTAAATACTAATCAGTTGAACTAAACATGTAATAAAAAGGGTGAAATAAACTGGGGATCCTTTTAGAGCTAGTCAGTTTCTCTGCAGCAAAGGGACCAGGAGCCATTTGTGTCCTCTGGGACTCCCTGCCCATTTGCCTGTTTCCTCAGGGTGCTGAGGCTGAGGGCTGTTATTCCTCTGTGCACTGCCCATCCCCTCAAGAGGAGAGTCACTTTGATTCATTATGGATTCACAAACTCCAAAGACCTGCAGTGGGAGATGGAAAGATAGGGCATTGGCCTTGACACCGCTTAAGTCTTTTCTGACTGGCCCTGAAGGCTACTGGCCCTGGAGGCCTGCTCAGAGACTTTAAGTGCCCCTGATGGGTGCCCCAGGATGACAAGGGAAGGTGAAGCACCTCGTGGAAGGGTTAACTCTGTGGGCTGTGAAGGACTTTAAGGCCCACTTATTCCAAAGTTCACAGCCCATCTGACTGAGCAGATACTTCCTGTTCCTTTCTCCATTACTCTTGCCTTCACGAGACTGCAGGGGTTAACACAGCAGAATAGAGAAGGGTGAGGAAGGTTATGGGGACAGTCAAAGATTCCTCTGTGCCAGGAAGCACAAAGACTCTGGTGAAGTGTGCTTCAGTCCAGTTGATCTTCCTTGTTAGCCAGCAATATGTTTCTTCGTCTTCCAGGTCCTAGTTCAAGGACACAGAGGAAATAGAGGGTCCTAGTCTAGGTAGGAACTGAGCTTGGATAGTGGGATGGGGCTTCACCATTCTCCAACAGCAGGATGGAGCTCCTGGGCTCTACACATGGGATGGTTTGGTTTGCTACAACTCTTGCCAAGTGCAGAGATTGCTCAAAGCTTGGAGTGAGAGCAGGGCAGGAGCCAAGACTATTCCTTAAAATGGATGGGGAAAGTCAAAAATTTTCACCAGGTACATCACAGGCTTAAATTGCCTTTGGGACCTCTCCAGTCTGTTGGATCACAGACCTAAGGATCTGTGCATGGTGCCCAAAGAAACCCAAGTCTTCCCATGCCAGATGGGAGAGCTCTCGGCTTGGGTTCTTTATACAGGGTCTGCTATCCTTTGCCATCCCCTGGACTGCATCGACTCTTGCGACAAACCATGATGAGGTCTGTCGCCAAACCTTTTCTAATCATTCTCTTTATCGTTTTTGTTTTCAAATCTGTTAGCAGTTATCTCCCAGCACTATCCCCGGCATTCTGAAGCCAGTGGTGCTAAGATAGGGCAGGAGTGGAGGGAGAAAGAATACAAGAGTTAACCCTGCAGCAGAGTTCCGGGGGAGATGCTGACCAGTTACTGAGCTTGGACTGTGAAGTCTTCCCATTTGTTTTTGAAATGGGAGTTGATGCCTTTTGTACAATATTATCAAAGTGTATTCTTTTTTTCCCCCTCTACTCAAACATAGAGCATCAAAATAAGAATCACAAGTAAAAGCCAAACCCCAGGTCTTCATTGGGGCTGATATCTTCCTCCTCTGTGACCTGCTGCCTCTCTCACTCCCCAGCATTTGGACTGTGTCACATAGGTATTGACTGTATTCTCATTTTCTTGGCCTCATGAAAAAAGGCCTGGGCCTAGATCTAATCAGAGGGATTTTCTTCTTGAGAGCATGTTGATGGCACAGTACCTATTTAAATGTCTTTGCCTTATACATTATTTGGTCCCTCTGTTAATAACAGATTTATTATCATGTATATTTACTATTGAAGAACGGGAATGTGATCCTCATAGTTATTGATCTATTTTGTATGTTGTAAAAAGCTTGTAATATAGATTTAAGGTGGGCTGGCTGCAAGAGCACTAAAACTTCTCACCTTTTAAACTGCTCTTTTTATCTGCTTGTGGGAATGTCGTCTCTTCAGTGGAAGATGGGGTGGTCTCATGTTGAGACTCTTGCCCAGTCCCATTAACCCCCTTATTCCCTCCCAGAAGGAAGAGACATTGCCCAACTAAGCATCAGGAAGCTGTGTTATAAGCCTCTGTGTGGGTTTGGTTTTATGATGTTTTTCTCTAGTGGGAAAAACGTAATTGTTTCTTTCCACCCTTTCTGGGAAGCAAGAGCAGTGGCTTCCAGGTTTTTAAATGAGCTACGTGCCCCTCTTCCCCCCCTCTTCTTTGGTCACCAAACTTGGATCAAATCACTTTGATATTCCAGGTGTGGTTTTTCTGGTTTTGGGGATTTCCTCCAGCTGCAGAGCCCCATCATCCTCACAGCCTGGGCTCTCGGAGTGAGGGCGCTTAGGGCTACCCCACCTGATGGATGTGAGGCTGCTTGTCTCCTAAAATGCATCCCAGCCCTCCCACCTGGCCAAGGCAAGGATACTAGCCACTGGCCATTGCACTGGGGGCATCCCCTCACCGCACAGCTTCCCAACTTGAAATCCAGATTTACCTCCAGGGAGAGGTGAGAAAAAGTTGTAAATAGACTTGCTACAGAGCAACTCAGGGTTGGGGTGTGTTTTAATTCTCCTGATCACTTGAAATAATCTGTAGGCTGAGTGCTTATGGGAGTGGGGGAAAAATGTGACTCCAGGGTCCTTTCCTTCTGCAAAGCTCTGGGGGTGGAGTATAGGGCATCTGAGGCCCTTTGATGGCACTACACTGAGCTGTCCTTCTGGAAAACTAATCTACAATCAACTGCAAATCCAATTCTTCACATTCCAGTTGTAGCCTTTCTTTCCCTACTGAATCTCAGTCCCTGGCAATGTGGTCAAGGTGGCTTTCTGTAAGACACCCTGATTTAGGGAATGGAAGGCATTACAACTCTGCCTTCAAGACTCATCTCTTAAAAGCAAAATGAAACAAAACTACAGCCACCTTCAAAATACATTAAAACTTGAAGGATAATTGTTTAACTGAAGGAAGGATTTGGTTCCATTCAACTCCACGGTCATTGTGCCTTTACTTGTGTTAGATTTCTGTGCTTTCTTCCTCTCTTTGAAGCAATTAAAATCTTCCTCGATAACTGTTTCCTTCTTTCTACTCTTGTTTCTAACACCTTAGTGGGTTTCCTCTCTAATTGTCTTAAATCTCATTCCACTGGTGGCAGAGGGGCCAAGCCTTCTTTTCTCATGTTTAACCTTTGTCCTTTCCCATGGGACCAGCATGGAAGTCCTAGTCAACACTGAATAAAAGACTAGTGTGACGTGTGCAGAGAGTGTGTGTGTGTGTGTGTGTGTGTGTCCGTGTGTCCATCTTTGCACGTGGATCAGTTTATTTTCTTTTGAAAAAAATAATTTATTGTATGATTTATTTTGGAGTTATATTCCAATTGCAGTGCTCCCTCCCAATAAGCAGTGATTCCTCCCCCCTCCCCCCCCCGCCCTTCTACAATGTGTAATCTGGTCTCAGGTTGGATTCTTTGGTACATTTCTTTCTTCTGGATGCTGTGCAGTTTAATTAAACCTTGCTTAAAAACAGAAACAAAAACCTGAAAACTGTGTACTCTTGTCTGGAACACTGCCTCCAGTGGTGGCTTAGGGAACGGAGAACATCTGTTGCTTCTGGTGAGTGTGGTGGTTTGACTCTAGAACCTCTGAGAAGGTAGCTACACTGACTTAGGCAGAAGCATCTGCAGCTTCCCAGGGGTCTTCCCTCCTCCCTTCCTGCTGTGTTTTGAATATCACCATTCTTGTTAACCATGCTCACCTGGGTGACTGGTAGTTTTGGTCATCATTTACGTTTGCCATCTTACCTTCCCGATGCGCATGATTTCAGGGGACCCAGGAGACACTCTGGCCTTGTGTCCTCTCCTTATGTCTCGTAGGATTCTTTCCACCTGTGTTGCATGGCAGATTGTCCCACTGAGGTATGGAACAAAAGGGTGGGGACAGAGCAGACGGACTGTATGTGTCTATTGTTATTGTGGGTGTTGGCTTTTTTTCTTCCCTGCTTTTTACGTTGCAATCTTGGCTGGCTTTCTTGAACTTTGACTTGGGGTGTAAAAACTGAACCAGACATTCTCTGCTTACTGTGGTTAGCTGACATAAACACCACTAAGACTTAATGAGCTCACCTTGCGCTTTCATCACTAGGAAAGGTTTTGAAATTATTTCCCATACTGATTCATAATGGTTGTGTGTATGAATCACTTTCACATAATTTAGATACAAAAACTTAGGGAAGGGGGAAAAAGGCCTCCTTTCATTTTCATCCATACTTCCCAGATTGGCTGAATCCCTGATTATTTGACCCATCGTTGTTATTAATATGATTAATAAACTACCTATTTATTGATTTAATTGTTCCTCCTGTGACTTTAAATAGCCCTCAAACAGAGCTTGCCTGAATGACCCTCAATTTCCTAAACCTGTAGGTCTCTGTCCTGTTGGGGTGATACTGCTAGTCTGTGTGTGTGTGCACATACACAAAAGGATATTGGACAGGCCCTTCCATTGTGATTTGATACTGTGTATCAGTTAGCAGGTGATAAGGACACTACTCTCATTGTACCGAGACACAGCTGTTTACTGTGAATGTTCCCATTTTAAGAATTCCCTGGCCCAGCACAGCCACAAACTGTGACTCGCTGCAAGGATGCTGCCTGTCTGACTTCCTATTACTCTGCAGATAGAGGTAAGAGAACTAAAATGTCAACCTCAGGATCCTAACCACCCCAGAGGATAACTACAGAGAAACGCTTCACATCTGACATCATTGGAGCCCAGTCTGGATCACTTTTACACGTAATTGAATTCATTTTCCACTCCTAGGTTTAGGGGTGTGAGATTTAAAAGACTATATGCTATCCAGCCACAAAGCGTTCATGGAAAAGGTGGAAATTGATTTGGCAGAGATGCCCTCTCCATTCCTGCAGCAAGCATTTATTGCATACTTTACTCTGTGCCAGGCATCTGAAATATGAAGTTGAATAGGACTGGTCTTTACCTCCAAGGAGCTGAGAGTCTAGTAGAACACTTCAGGTCAGCCACCAAGAGAAACCTATGTAGGTTATTAAAAGGCTTTATGGCAGTTAGCCAGGGAAGGCGGGTGGTGTGTGACATTCCAGATAGAGGAACCAGCAAGGACAGAGGCCAAGAAGCAAGAGACAGTCTGGTGGCGTGTGCAGCGTGTTCCTGTAGTATCGGAAAGGGAGAGCATCATGTAGCTAACCTGGTAGAGACCTTTCAATCCGGACCTTCTGTGATTCTCTGCCTGCGTTCACAGTAGTCATTTAATCTTGTAGGCTTACTCTGGACCAGTGTTTTTCTTCTGGTGAGTGTTTTCATAGGCTCCAGGATGAATACTAAGTACTCGTTGCCTCCTGGGCTCCCTCTACCCCACTGTAACCAAGGGAGGTTTTCACCACTGTCCCTTAAAGCTCCCTGGACACATGTTACCACTTCAAGTTATTAAGGACGGTTTTTAGGTGCCCAGGTTATCAAAATACATGAGCAGTAAAGATTGCTTCCTGGGTTGTGTCGCTCTGTTAAGAGATCAGAGGGGCGCCTGGGTGGCTCAGTGGGTTAAGCCTCTGCCTTCAGCTCAGGTCATGATCTCAGGGTCCTGGGATCAAGCCCCATGTCAGGCTCTCTGCTCAGCGGGGAGCCTGCTTCCTCCTCTCCCTCTGCCTGCCTCTCTGCCTACGTGTGATCTCTGTCAAAGAAGAAAAAAAAAAGATCAGAAATGCCATCTGGTTGAAATACCTCTATTCTATGGGAACACTTCCCATTCATGACAGCTGATCTCTATTGTAGTTTTCAGCTCCTAGAGAGCCTTCCCAAAATGTGCTCCCTCACTATCTTCCTATTTGTTTTTAAAGCTTTATTTAAGTGACCTCTATACCCCACTTGATGCTTGAACTCACAACCCCAAGATCAAGAGTCGCATGCTCTTCTGACTGAGCCATCCAGGAACCCCCATCTTTTCCTATTTAGAAGTGTACAGAAGACTTCCTATTTAGGACCTGTGTCTGTCTAATACTTCCACCTATGTTTAAGTGGTCAAGTGTTAGAGCTGCTGTCAGATTTCCTGAGTTCAAATGCCAAGGTTGTGTGACCTTAGGCAAATTTAATCAACCTCTCTATTTCTGTTTCCTCATTTGCAAAATGATAATAATACCACTTAATGCGGCGCTTATGAGAATAAGGTGGAATAGGTAAAATACTTGAGCTCAGTGCCTGGCATACACTTGAACACTCAGTATTTGCTCTTAGTTCCTGCATGAACTAGCTACAATTAACTGGCAATTGTAACAGGACTGTTTTGCTATTTCTCAGCTTCATTGTTCTATTTCATTTGAAACTGAAGGATGAAAGATTAATGCTTGCCATCACCTAGAATTGGGTTTTGGCCTTCAAGGGAACCTGAGGCTTAGCTAGGTTATTAGCTTTGGAGGCTGGCCTGTAAATTAGTGCTCTAATTTATATTTTTCATTAAAAGCTCAGCTTGCTGCTGCTTCTATAGTAGTCTGCCCTGGCCCTGAAACCCTAGTGTTTAGCCATAAAACAGGTTTTAAAATTAAGAGGCCATAATTCTTTCAACTCCCCACAATGTGTGGATTAATGGAATTAATGATAAGAAGGTGCACAGAATATTTTTATTTTTAACAAAAGCAAAGACCTGCTCCTATTTCTTACGTTTGAAACACAAACCAGGGAGATATTGTGATGAAGGGTAGCGTATTTCTTTATGTGTGTGTAGAACTTGACAAAAAAAAAACATTGGGTGGCAGGCAATCTGGGTCCTAGGCTCTTCACTGCCACGAAGGTACAATGACCTCTAATCAACCCTCCGCACGTTGGCTTTGTGTTTTGCAGGGTTGACCATTAGGTAAATAAGTACCTAATATTCTGCCTGGCACCCAGAACGCCCCCCAAATGATAGGTGTTATATAGTAGCTGAGTATGTATCCCATTAGGGTAATGAAAATGGATACGTGTGGCCGCGAGAAGGGGCAACCACATCTCCGCACCTCCAATGGAAAGAAGGGCGTGGGAACAGAGTGTCCCGTGCAGCTAAGACTACAACTCCCGCTGCCCTTTGCGGCGATCCTGATTCGCCTTTACCCAGAATCGCGCCCTCGGCAACCTTGCGTCTTTCCGTGGAGGCCCCGGATGTAGACTCCTTCTTAGCTCGGTGGGCGTGGTTTCACAATGGCTCGGAGACCTGGGGCTTTCTTACTGGTTGTGGTCCTCCGAGTGGATTGGACGCGAAGGAGGGGGCGTTGGCCAAGGCGCGCGGTGTTGTAGCGACAGCCAATCAGAAGCCTGGTCGGCGTTTGGCGGGAGGCGGTAAAGCTAAGGCTTTGCAGATTTGGCGCGAGCGCGGTTTGGCTTTACTGCTGCTGGTGTGTAGTTTATTCGGGAGCTTGACCTGAAGAATCCTTGAAGCCGTGTGCCATAGACGTGAGGAAGAGCAGGCACTGAGGTGACTCAGCCTTGTGGGGTGGAGAGCAGAGGATTGCTCGGGGAGGTCTAGGGTCTGGGAGGAAGCGGAGTTGGGAGAGGGGCTCTGGCAAGGGCCGCTGCCTCCCTTGAGGCCCGAGATGAAATGAGGGGAGAAGAGCTCAGATCGCCGGAGGTCTGAGGTCGGGGTAAGGGAAAGGAGTAGGCTGGCAGTCGTGCGTGGAATCCAGGGCCTGAATGTTGTAGGAGGGAGATGTTCCGGGGTGGGGTTGAGAGGGTGTGGGGTGGGGACCGAGTGCCAGGCGGAGGGAAGACTGTAAATGTGGCCCGTGCTGGGCTAAACTGGTGATAAAGACACACCCCGTGTCTGGAGCGAGGGAATTAGAAGTACTGTAGTAATCTGTTAAGATAAACTTACTTACTGCATCACTCAAGTGGTTAGGAACTTGAGCTCTGGAGCCATAAAACCTGTTTGTTTTTTTTTTTAAGATTTTATTTATTTATTTGACAGAAAGAGAGATCACAAGTAGGCAGAGAGGCAGGCAGAGAGAGAGGAGGAAGCAGGCTCTCTCCCGAGTAGAGAGCCCGATGTGGGGATCGATCCTAGGACCCTGAGATCATGACCTGAGCCGAAGGCAGAGGCTTTAACCCACTGAGCCACCCAGGCGCCCCCAGAAAACCTGGTTTGCTATGACTTTGGGCCTCTGTGCCTCTGAGTTTTCTCATCTGTAAAATAAGGATAATAAGAGTGCTGACCTCTAGGGTGGTCGTAAAATTTAAGTGAGTCAGTGCCTAAGGGACTCCGAGCTGGCTCATTTGGTAGAGCATGCCACTCATGATCTTGGGGCCATGAATTGAGCCCCACGTTGGGTGTAGAGATTCCTTAAAAAAAAAAAGGAATAAAATAAAAGTAAAATGCTTATAACAACAGTCTTGCACATAGTCGGTAGACAATAAGTGTTACTGCTCAGATTTGGCTGTGAAGCAGAACTGAATGCTAAAATATGGTTATAACTTACTTATGAAATGTTGATCATTGGTATAAATTCCATGTTAGCTATTTTTCCTTCACTCTTAGATATTGACTGACTGTCCTGTTCTCTTTTTTGTATCCAGCTGTGTTGCCATCATGCCTCAAACCCGATCCCAATCACAGGCTACAATCAGTTTTCCAAAAAAGAAGGTGTCTCGGACATCGGACAAAGCTAAAAACTCTGGTGACACCAAACTAGAACTGACCGATGTCCAGGCCACACGCCGTTCTTCTGTAAAAATTCTGCCTCTAAGCCCCAGAAAACGTCTGGGTAAGCTCTCCATTGTATAGAAGTACAACTTTTTGACTGGTAGTTGTTGACATGTTGACCTCTCTTTCCTCAATAATAAGATGCCTAGTCCTTTGAAGCAGCTTCCTAAGTTTATTTAAGACCACTTTGTTCACTTTGGTTATTTTCAAAATGATTGCTGTGTTCATTTACTGAACTTCAGAGTTAAGCGACTTGTTGAGATCACTTTCTGAACTGCTTCACAGTTCTAGTGTTCAGTTCCTTAATTTTGAACTTAGTTGTTAATATTGTAAATGACTTTGCAGTTAGCTGTCCGGTATTTTGAAGCTTTCACCTCATTAGTGGTGAAATTAGGAGAATCAGGTGATGTTCTTGTTTTAGAACACTGGTTGGTAATCCTTTTTTGTTTTAGATCTTTTTTTTTTGTTTTTAAAGATTTTTTTTTTATTATTTATTCATTTGACACAGAGAGAGAGATTACAAGTAGGCAGAGAGGCAGACAGAGAGAGAGGAGGAAGCAGGCTCCCTGCCGAGCAGAGAGCCCGATGTGGGCCTCGATCCCAGGACCCTGGGATCATGACCTGAGCCGAAGGCAGCGGCTTTAACCCACTGAGCCACCCAGGCGCCCCTTGTTTTTGTTTTTAAAGCTTTTATTTATTTTTACCAGAGAGAGAAAGAATAAGCACAAGCAGGGGTGAGGGGCAGAAGGAGAAGCAGGGAGCCCAGTGGGGACTCAGTGGGATCCCAGGACCTGGGATCATGACCTGAGCTGAAAGCAGACGCTTAACCAACTGAACCACTCAGGTGCCCAGATCATTTGTTTTTAATGAAGGGTGATGTGGCCATATCAGGAGACATTTTTGGTTGTCACAACTGAGGGAGTGCTACTGGCATAGTGGATAAAGGCCAGGTATCTTGCTAAACATTTTACAATGCACAGGACAGACCCAATAAGAATTATTTGGTCCAAGATTGAGAAAACACTCTTCTAGAACAATCTTTGAATTTTCATCCCACTAAACCCCTTGCTTTCTCCCAAATAGTTGTAAGATTCAGTGGTGCCATCTGGTGGCCAATATTTGCTTCTTGAGGAGAGGCGGTCTGTTTTGGTGGTTTTGACTATAGAAATTTGCTTCTTGGGGGATGTGGGTGGCTCAGTCAGTTGAATCTGCCTTCAGCTCCAGTCATGATCCTGGGGTCCTTGTACTGAGCCCCACGTGGGGCTCCCTCTCAGCTGGGAGCCTGCTTCTCCCTGTTCCTCTCCCCACTGGTCAAATAAAATAATATAAAAAAGAAGGAAGAAACTTGGATCTTTCTGGAAAAAGCAGAGATCTTTGCAAGTCCTTTTACTGTCCACCACTACGAATGACCATGTTTTGATTTTAATATATTTCAGGTGATGACAATCTGTGCAACACTCCCCATTTACCACCCTGTTCTCCACCAAAGCAAGGCAAGAAAGAGAATGGCCCCCCTTGCTCACGTTCACCTAAGGGGCGCAGATTGGTATTTGACAGTCGGCTGGCAATTAAGTCTCCTAGCAAAAAAGAACAAACCAGAGCTCACGAAAACAAAATCCATTCCTCAGGCAGAAAAGGTCAAGAGATCACAACAAATTCTGAGCAGAGATGTCCCCTGGAGAAAGAATCTGCATGTGTGAGACTGTTCAAGCAAGAAGGTTCGTTCTTACATGGCAACTGTTAATGCAGCCTTGAAAACAAGGCTGGTGACTCCAGATGAAACCCAGTGGATCTTCTCAGTCACCTCTGTTGTATCTAATTGTCCTTTCACATCTGACACAGGCACTTGCTACCAGCAAGCAAAGCTGGTCCTGAATACAGCTGTCCCAGATCGGCTGCCTGCCAGGGAAAAGGAGATGAATGTCATCAGGAATTTCCTGAGGGAACACATCTGTGGGAAAAAAGCCGGAAGTCTTTATCTTTCTGGTGCTCCTGGAACTGGAAAAACTGCGTGCTTAAGCCGAATTCTGCAAGACCTTAAGGTACACTGAAAGTCCGAAATATGCTGCTCTTGCTAAAATGATACTTGGTTATGAAGGGTTAAGAAAGGTAGACATGCTTAGGGGATTGAAGTCTCCCGTCAAATAAGATGTTTTTAATTTCTTTGTCTAAATCTTTCCAAATGAAAGTAGAGCTTATTCTCTTATATGCTGTTAACTCCTCAAAGACACTTCAGGTTTCATCAAACCTTTATCTGAGGGCAAAATATCTCTCATGTTTGCATTTTTCTAGAAGGAACTGAAAGGCTTCAAAACTATCATGCTGAATTGCATGTCCTTGAGGAGGGCGCAGGCTGTATTCCCAGCTATTGCTCAGGAGATTTGTCAGGAAGAAGTATCCAGGCCAGCTGGGAAGGACATGCTGAAGAAACTAGAAAACCATATGACTGCAGAGAAGGGCCCCATGATGTAAGTACTGCTCTGCCGCATGTTGTTCTGTGAAAATCTGCAAGGTCTGCTGCCCACAAACTCACATTCTAGTCTCTTGAATTTATCAGTTTGTATAAGAAAAGAACATTGCCTATATTTGCTGTACAGGAGATAGTTACATATGCTTAAAGGGAAAAGAGAGGAAAAATACACATTCTAATTTTAAATTGGAAAAAGTGTTCTTAAACTAATTGCTTGAAAGACCTGTATTTTACTTTTGTGTGATGGTGGGGGTATCATTGTAACAGTGACTGGAGAGAGGACAGATTTTGACCTTCAAACTGGTGTCAGCTGTCGGAATGTGACCTGGAGTCAGCCCAGATCTAACAGATGGGAGAGTGAAGAAGGTGAACATAGATACTAATTGTTTCTCTTTATACGTAGTGTGTTGGTGTTGGACGAGGTGGATCAGCTGGACAGCAAAGGGCAGGATGTATTGTACACGCTGTTCGAATGGCCATGGCTAAGCAATTCTCGATTGTTGCTGATTGGTTAGTGCTCGCTTGCTAATGTTGATGGGTCTAAAGAATTCTTTTTTAAATCTCTTCATCTTATCACCTATTTTATCTTTTTTTTTAAGATTTTATTTATTTATTTGACAGAGAGAGAGAGATCACAAGTAGGCAGAGAGGCAGGCAGAGAGAGAGGAGGAAGCAGGCTCCCCGCCGAGCAGGGAGCCTGATACAGGGCTCCATCCCAGGACCCTGAGATCATGACCTGAGCTGAAGGCAAAGGCCTTAACCCACTGAGCCACCCAGGTGCCCCTATCACCTATTTTATCTTAAGCCAGCTTTCTGCATTCTTACCAAAATGAAAATATTACTATAAAATAATAGTTTTAATCTAAAATCAACTCTTAAGTCTGAATAGAAATGACATAATACTTCATTTCAGAGGCAGTTGATTTTTGGAGTATCTGGTACTGCTTATCAGTGAATAATTCTAAACCTAACTTAAAAAGAACATTCTAAAATGACTGTGTATGGGGTGCCTGGGTGGCTCAGTGGGTTAAGCCTCTGCCTTCGGCTCAGGTCATGGTCTCAGGGTCCTGGGATCGAGCCCCCCATCGGGCTCTCTGCTCGGCGGGGAGCCTGCTTCTCCCTCTCTCTCTGCCTGCCTCTCTGCCTACTTGTGATCCCTCTCTCTGTCAAATAAATAAATAAAAATAAAATAAAATAAAATGACTATGTGTATCTTACCTAATGAGTGTGGGGTGGGGGTGGGGTGGCAAGTGGGAAGCAACAGTTAGAATGGCTGGATTATAACTGGAAATTGTATTCAGCTTTCAGAGGGTTTAGTTTTCCTTTGAGATGATTTGACCATGATGATTGGTAGTATTTATCTTCTCCTCAGGTATTGCTAATACCCTGGATCTCACGGACAGAATTCTGCCGAGGCTTCAAGCTAGAGAAAAATGTAAACCTCGGCTGTTGAACTTCCCACCTTATACCAAAAACCAGATAGCCACTATTTTGCAGGATCGGCTTGATCTGGTAAGTGCCACCCACTGTACCACATTATGTGTCCCTTGGATCACCTCTGGTGGGGAAACCTAACAGTCTTTCTAAACTTTTTGTTGAGGGAGTGCCTGGGTGGCTCAGTCAGTTGAGCTTCTGACTCTTGATCTCAGCTCAGGTCTCAGTCTTGAGACTCAGGGTTGTGAGTTCATGCCCCACGCTGGGCTCCACACTCAGCATAGAACCTACTTTTTTAAACAGTTGGTTTGATTTTTTTTTTTTTTTTTTTTTTTGCTTAGATTGCCTTCCTCAGTAGGGAGTTCCTGTGGGCCAATGTGAGAACATTTTTATATGAATTTCCACCAAGTCTCCATTTATTGGATGCCTCAGTTTTGGAGTAAAAATAAGAGAGGAGGAGCACCTGGGTGGCTTAGTCACTTAAGCACCCCACTCAATTTCAGCTCAGGTCTTGATCTCAGAGTTATGAGTTCAAGCCTCCCAGTGGGTTCCACAATGAGCAGGGAGCCTACCTTTAAAAGGGGAGGGGTGGTGCCTGGGTGGCTCAGTCATTTAAGCCTCTGACTCTTGATTTCAGCTCAGGTCCCCATCTCAGGTTCATGAGATCCAGCCCCCTACGGAACTCTGTGTCAGGCTCTGCACTCAGTGTGCAGTCGGCTTGTCCCTCTCCCGCTGCTCCTTTCTGCCCACCCCCCTTGGCACGTAGGTGCTCTCAAATAATTAAATAAATAAAATCTTTTTTTCTTTTTCTCCTTTTTTTAAAGAGAGGAATCACTCAATAATTATTTTTTTCTTATTATTTATTTATTTTAAAGATTTTATCTTATTTATTTATTTGACAGAGAGAGATTACAAGTAGGCAGAGAGGCAGGCAGAGCAAGAGGAGGAAGCAGGCTCCCTGCTGAGCAGGGAGCCCAATGCGGGGCTTGATCCCAGGACCCTGAGATCATGACCTGAGCTGAAGGCAGAGGCTTTAACCCACTGAGCCACCCAGGCGCCTCTTAAGTTTATTTTTAGTAATCTCTGTACCCAATGTGCAGCTCAAGATCACAACCTCAAGATCAAGAGTCGAGTGGTTTTCTGACTGCCAGGCAGGCGCCCCCAATACTTTTATAATGACCTGTAAAAATAGGGCCTGTGAAAAAACTTTCTTTTGAAAATGACCAAATAGATTTTATTTTAGTTTAATTTTACTAATATCTGGTTGCTTTTTCCTCCCCATTCATGAGCCTCTACCACATGCCTACAAAATGTTTAAATGTATGAAATTTCCATTTATTAATGAGCAAAAAAGTCTCTCTTAGACCCTAAAGGGTGGCCAGTCACGTTTAGACTTAATGTGAAAATATTTATGTCTGGGACCTAAATTACAGAAAAAGGGGACTCATAGTTCATGCTGTCATCTCCTATGTCTTGTCCAAAGGTATCTAGAGCTCAGGTTCTGGACAATGCTGCAATTCAGTTCTGTGCCCGAAAAGTCTCTGCTCTTTCAGGAGATGTTCGAAAAGCTCTAGATGTTTGCAGGTGAGTTATGGCACTGTTGGCTGCTTTTATTAAAAAAAAGAAATGCTGTTAATTGTCCCGTGTAACTCAAGTGAATGTGGCTTAAGAGGCTGCATTCTGCCACTTTTTACACTCAGAAAGGAGGACTTGTTTCTCAGTGGGGAGCTCTGCATTTCCACCGTGTTAATGTCTGAAACATTATCAGTCCATTACCTACAGAGGGGGAAACAAATGAGATGTTGCTGGCACTCCCTGTGGTGATTATAGATTGGTTAATTACATTTGTATTAAAAAAGACTCCAGTTTACTTTTCCATTAGCTGATCTCAAGCAGGTTTATTTATGGACCTGAACCATCTTTGCCTTTAGACTTTTTTTTCCTCCCTTTGCTTTTGTGAGCACCCCTTCCTCCGGTTGGTGGTCTCCCACACTTGTACTCCAGACCCTCTCCCTTCCCAGCCTCTGCCCCTCCTGCTGGGGAAAGCCTCTGTGCTGACTGATGAAATCTTTTCCTTCCCAGTAGGGACACTGGGTCCATTAAAATGATACTTGCTGTGCTGGCCCGCTGGTCCAACCTCCCCCTACTGCCATACGAAAGATCCAGGTCTGGCTTATGGCTTCCTGTGGGCAAAGTGCTTTGGAGACAGCAGTGGGAGAGTAAGCTCTTCCTATTGCTAGATGGCATGATCCTGGATTTGAAAGTTTCCCCTTATCAGCAAACTACTTGAGTAAAAACTGCAGCTATGAGCGATAGTCGTGTAGGCTGGTGTGGTTTAGCCTACGCCTGTCATATGCATATAGAAATGAGGACTCCCCTTTTAGGTCCAGTGCGCATGGGTGGTACTGGCTCTCTGTAGGCAGTCACCCACCCACATAGCCTCTCTGCTATCCATGACATTTTTTCCTCCTTCAAAATGTTATTATTGGCTTAATGTATGATGACCTACTTGGCATCTATAAGAGGAAACCATATAGTGTTGAAAGTTTCTCAGATTCCCTGGTCCATGAATTGTTTCAAGGCAACTAAGTCCCCTTTAGCTGAGACCTAACCCAGTTTTGTTTGGGGGCTTTAAAATTATAAAACATGTGTCTGTTTTTTAGCTTGGTGGTTTGGTGTTGTGTTTGGTTTGGCTCAGCATAAATTAATTTTAGAAATATTTTTTTATAGGAGAGCTATTGAAATTGTAGAGTCGGATGTCAAAAGCCAGACTGTCCTTAAACCGCTGTCTGAATGTAAGTAGTTTATTTCTTTCCCATCTTCCTTTATAATTGGCAGCTTAACTTTTCTTTATTTGACAGAGAGAGAGAGAGATCACAAGTAGGCTGAGAGGCAGGCAGAGAGAGAGGAGGAAGCAGGCTCCTTGCCGAGCAGGGAGCCCGATGTGGGGCTCGATCCCAGGACCCTGAGATCATGACCTGAGCTGAAGGCAGAGGCTTTAACCCACTGAGCCACCCAGGTGCCTGGAAGCTTAACTTTTCTGAGAAAAGAGGTAGAAAGATGAAATGAACATAGTTAAATCCATACTTACCCTTTTCTCTATGTCTATGTTTTTTGTCAGTTTCATCTACTTTATTTCAATCTGGCCTGTCTGTACTCTAGTCCATGCAGGCTGGAAACAAGTTCCCCAGGGTGTTACATAAAAGGCTGGATCATAGTAAGTTTTCTTTCTAAGCTCTAGAAGTGAAAATTGTGGACAGTAAGGCTTGATCAGCTTCTCTCTGGGTTCTTCTGCTGAGTTCACTTTAGGTTTTGATATAGGTGAGAGGAAAGTAAATAAGAGTCAGACAGTGAAAGAATCCAGTTCAACTTCAGAACTTCAGACAAATCTAGGAGGCTAGAGGTACAAAGATGATATTGCTACAGTAGGCTGTTATAAAAATGACAAAATTATTTTCCTTCCCGTTAGCCTTGTTCTCTTAGTCATGGCAGATGTAAAAAGGCCATGAACTACATATCATGTAAGTATTTAATATCCAGTGTTAATCTTTAGAAACAGGACAGTCTGATTTGATTGTTTCTTTCCTCTTTCACTCCTGCACTGATTGAGAGTTATCAAAATTGTTTCTAGCACTACAGTTCCACAGAAAACGTTTTCTTTCTTTCTTTCTTTCTTTCTTTCTTTCTTTCTTTCTTTCTTTCTTTCTTTCTTTCTTCCTTCCTTCCTTCCTTCCTTCCTTTCTACCTTTCTTCCTTTCTTCCTTCCTTTCTTCCTTTCTTCCTTTCTTCCTTTTCTTTTTTTCTCTTTCTTTCTTTCTACCTTCCTTTCTTTTCTTTTTTCTTTTCTTTTCTTTCTTACCAATTTGTTGAAAGAAAATTAATAAAAATATTTCAGAAGTAGCCAAACTGACCGCTTAGGCTGATGGTAGGTAATATATACCAGTGCATAGATTAGATACTGGTTTCTCTTTAACTCTTCAAATTATTCCTTTTTGTCTTACCAGTGATGTTTAGGCTTGTCAGTGTTCCTGTGAGCACAATTGGCACACACATAGCTAAAGGAGGTTGTAAGTTTCTGGCATAAATTATTAGACTAACCTAATACCTGTCTTTTGACCTCTGGTATGTGCGATTAGCTTTTGATGGTTCCGGAAAGCTATATGGAGGCTGACTTCAATTAAGTATAAGAAGTCACTTTTTTTTTTTTTTTTTTAAAGAGAAGGGGAGAGAGGGAGTCCACAAGTGGGGAGGAGCAGAGGAAGAGAGAGAGAGAGAGAATCTTAAGCAGGCTCCACACTGCAGAGCTTGATCTCATGACCCTGAGCCAAAATCAAGTCGACACTTAACTGACTGAACCACCTAGGACAGCACTTTCTAATAAATAGCACTAACTGGGCTTCTTTGACACATAGGTGGGTTCCCTAGCTTTGAAGATATTCGAACAAAAGCTGGATAGATGATCACTAGTTGGGATTGTTTTGGGTAGGGAGCAAGAAGAGACCTCTAAATTCCTTTCAACTTTAAGATTCTGCTACTTGATCAGTGATCTAGCTTTCCCACTACCATTTGTTCTTTGCAGCATCCTGGTTATGGTAATGAAATAGAAGTGGATTGCTTTGAGGCAACTGCGCATGGTCTGAGGAAGTAATTGAGGCAAAGGTTGTTACAGAGCAAATCCCTCCTCTGTCTTGCAATTCATGCATCTCCAAACAATGAGGCCATAGTCCTAGGCATCTTGTTGGCAGGTTCCCAGCCTCCGGCCTGTGAGATGGTGCTATCTGCTAAGATATCCAGTGACATTTTCTCAAGTGTTGCTCTATTGTGGATCATCTTAGGCAAGTGAACCAAACCTCAAAGGTCATTTTGGGAAGCTATCCAGAGGACTTATGTAGGATTCACTTTACTGTCCGCATTTAGCCACTCATTTGAAAGTATTAGGTAATTCTTACAACTTTTTTCCTTTCTTAATTACCACACACAGTCATCTTTGCTTCAAGGTTCTGTACTTTCATCTTCAAGATATTGAGAATTTCCAAGGCAGAATACAGTAGTCCTCTGTCTAGTCCTTATTCTTTCATGAGGTGGATTTTGTCTCTCTGACATTAAATTGCATTCTACAGGACAAAATAGCCTACCATTCTGTGCAGAAAAAGGATAACCCTGTTTTCCAAGTTGTCATCTTTCTGAAGATAGCACTGTCTCTCAGCCTTTGGCTTCTAGTTATGGAGTTGGAACCTCTGCTTTGCCACCACATGACTGCACTTGAATTTCCTTCAACTAAAACTTAGTATCCTCTGTCTCAATGTACACAATATTTAAAAAATCTAATGAAGCCTGATTGATTTATTTTTTAGGCAAATCACCCTCAGAGTTGCTGGTTCCCAAGCAGGTTGGTCTTATTCACATATCCCAAGTCATCTCAGAAGTTGATGGTAACAGAATGACTTTGAGCAAAGAAGGAACACAAGATTCCTTCCCTCTTCAGCAGAAGATCCTGGTCTGCTCTTTGCTGCTCTTGACCCGGCAGCTGAAAATCAGAGAGGTCACTCTGGGGAAGGTGAGTTGAGAATCTCAGCAGATGGAGCTGGGTGAAGATGAGAATGCTTTGCAGAGCAGATATTGTCCAAAGGGCCTATTATTCTCCAGCTGATAGGAATTAAAAGTGGGTTTTTAACAGTAAGAATAAATACTGGTCCCATATAAAAGGTAACTGATTTTATTTCCCTTGGGTTGTGGTTGGGAATTTCCCATTTATCTCCTCCCCTTCATTTCTACCTCTCCCTGAGAAATATATAAAGCTCCTCTCCTGACTTACAGTAGAAGTTTTGGCAATATCTACAGAATGCCTTCAAGGATTTTATTGAAAAGAGGGAAAAATTGTTGTATTCAGATAACTTTTACAAATGCAAATTCACATTTTTTTTAAAAGAGTCTACAAGGTTACAAGAGATAGAACTTTTTTTTTTTTTAAAGATTTTATTTATTTATTTGACACACAGAGAGAGATCAGATCACAAGTAGGCAGAGAGGCAGGCAGAGAGAGAGGAAGAAGCAGGCTCCCCACTGAGCAGGGAGCCCGATGTGGGCCTCGATCCCAGGACCCTGAGATCATGACCTGAGCCGAAAGCAGAGGCTTTAACCCACCGAGCCACCCAGGCGCCCAAGAGATAGAACTTTTAAACAACTTTCATGTTCTCCCTTGTTTCTCCCAGTTATACGAAGCCTATAGTAACGTCTGTCGCAAACAGCAGGTGGCAGCTGTGGACCAGTCAGAGTGTTTGTCACTTTCAGGCCTCTTGGAGGCCAGGGGCATTTTAGCATTAAAGAAAAACAAGGAAACCCGCTTCACAAAGGTACAAGTAACTGCTTCTTTGTGATAATGCTTTTTAATTGTCCTGTTTTAGAGAGCTTATCTTTTTTTGTTAAAGTAAAGATTTAAATATGACTGCAGTTAGGTAAACAATTTGTTTTTTGTTAGGTAGAGTTTAAGATCTACGAGGATGGGACTATGGTATGAATGAGGTATTTTCTGCAGGCTATTGTAAAAGCAGTGTTTAACTTGCTTGCCTCTTGGGACAAAAGTTCAACATGGTAGAAGTTTATATAATAAAAACTTGGCTTTTGTGAGTTCTCTACCATGAAAAGTCTTTTTCTCTTCTTTCCAGGTGTCTTTGAAGATTGAAGAGAAGGAAGTAGAGCATGCTCTAAAAGACAGAGCTTTAATTGGAAATATCTTAGCTACTGGATTGCCTTAAATTCTTTTCTTTTATACTAATATGCTACCCAAAAGTATCCAACTGGCGTTTAGAGAGTTTTAGAGTCTTCATTTTAGTACTTTATCCATTCAGGTCTGAAAACAAATATGACCTCCCCCCACCTCCATTTTGTTTTCTCTTAAGTAATCTCTGCACCCATCATGGGGCTCAAACAAAAGTTGGATGCTCTTCTGACTGAGCCAGCCAGGCACCCCGAAATATGACCTTTTTAAATGTGAAACTGATAAATTTTAATCTATAGATCGATGAATATTAACACAGAATAATAATTTTGGGTTTTATTTTTATGCATTAAAATCACCAAGTAGACTCTTTTTAATCATATTCACTACCTCCACCTCTTGTCTGTCTCTAACCAGTATGCTTGTATTACAGAATACAGGATTTATATGGTGGAAGGTACCTGTGTTTACCTCTTAGTTTCTTCAGGCATTGGTGTATTTTAAAGACCTTTGAGGCTAGAGTAAGAAGAATGAAAAAGGACGTTCCAGGAAAATAAGCAAGTCTACATGGAGATCTGGAGGACACTTTGATCAAAGAATTTCTTTCTTTTTGGAGTATACTGTGTTCACGTTGCACATACTTTCACATTGTGACATTTTAAAGACTCACTGAGTTGGGCACTCCCAAGGTTGTGGCAGTGGTAAAGGGAATGTAACTATACAGACTGAATATATTTATTTTCAAGTTGCATTCTTTGTCTTTTTAAGCACACACATTTCAAGAGAGCTCAAACTTTTAAGAAACAATGTGAAAATTTCCCCCAGACTGTCCCACAGTCTTAGCTGCCCTCAGATGAAGCCACTTGTTTCCAGATGCCTTCATTTGGGGTTGGATTTTCATCTAAACCTCAGATTTTTCCAGTCTTATTAGATAAATTAATCCATATGGCTACTCAAGTCTCCCCTTTTCTGGGTTTGGTTTCCAATGGCATTCAATGGTAATTTGTGGCGGGGACACCAGAGGGCACCATTATAACACCGACGGCCTTGAAAGTGCAGGCAGTGGGGCTGGGGTAGTTTTGATTGGGAAGGGGGAGAAAACTTAAGTTTGATCCTTTGGGGAGATGGTTATACTTTTATAACTCAAGCAGATGCTTGGAGTGCAAACCATGCGTGATAGGAACGGTCCGAGACCCAGTGGCCAAGTCTGTGCTGCTCCCTGAGCTCTTTGGCCTCTCTGACATGTCTTGAGTTTAGGAACTTGATATTGTACAAATGATCTGTTGGCCACTGTTTCATTCATGCTGCCCGCTGTATCTTTGCAATGTGATCTGGGCCGCAGCAGATGGTATGGGATAGAAGGACACACAGAGAGAGCCCTCTGAAACGAACACCACCCGCCAGTGGGTGTGGCAGAGCCGAGTCTGTAGACTAGACAAGTCCGAGATCCGAGTCTGAATGTCGTTCTCACCCTGTCACCTTGATTAGAGCACTCACTCCCTCTGAGGGTCACTTGTGAGTGGAAAACAGCCCCATACCTAGAAGCCCGAGACGGTCTGGGGCTACAAGGGTTAATAAGCATAATTGCAAAGATTGTCCGAAGGCTGATGGAAAGCAGAGACTAAATGGGATTGAGAACAGATGCGGGGCTTGATTTAAATTACATTTTATTGGATGCTGCAGCCTTAAGAGACGTGCCTGCTTTACAGTTTGTTTCCACACTGTGGGCAGCTGCTGTCTGTTCTGTGTCCACAGTAGGATCCTGCCCAGAAAGGAGCGGCCTCCCCACCTCGTTGTGTTTGAGGCTTGGCGCCTTCCTCTTAACTGTAGGGCTTGAGTCAGGAACATGGCTTGACTCGCAGTGGGGCTGCTATGTATCCTCCATGGCTCGGAGCCAAGATCGCATTTGCAGATTCAAAAGGGCCAAATTTCTTTCCCCTCTACCTCTTTTCTCTCCTTTCCCCCCGGTATTTGGAAATAGGGTTTTCTCTGTACTGGGCTGTTAGTTTCCTTTCCTTCAGTTCTCCCCCCACTGTCAATTTCTAGGTCATTGCTGCTCTTAAGACTTCAGCAATTGGAACAGGGTTGGTTCTGTCAATGATGCGTGAAGCCGACTTAGAGTCCCTGCTTGGCTTCCGGTGCCCTTGTGGGAGCAAAAGCTGATGTATGTTTGTCAGTGAAGTCTTAAGTGTAATTCAGACAGCCGGGGAGCAGACAGAAGAGGAAGAAAAGTCCTTTTCTTGCTGGCTTTTCTCACTGAAGCTGAGAGCTATGGGAAGGTAGTGGGATTTTTAGAGGGATGGGCTGGGCTTGTGGTTACTAGTTTCTGCCAAGATTGTAGCCGGTTTCACATGGAGTAGAGACGAAGATGCTGACCCACATTCTTCCTCTTGAAGGTGGTGGGGTGTGTGTCTATATCCTGATTTTTCTTCAAAGAAGCAGATGAAGCTTCCGTAGAGGGTTAGTGGGTATTGCCATGGGAAGAACATAGACACAATAAGATTTTGGTGTGAGTTTCAACCCCAGAGCTGCCACTGACATTTCCGGCTCCGTGAAGACTTGCCTGTGGCTAGATAACTAACTGGCAAGAGTGTGTGAGGTCCAGGCTTCCCAGAGATCAAAAATGTTGGCAGAGCTCTATTTGCTTACCCCCCCACACCCCCACCCCGTTCCATTGCTCCCTGCCTTTATTAAGTGCCCTTTTAAGATCTACCAATGAGACCTGGAAGGGAGGACGGAGCTACATCTTCACGATTTTCAAAAATATCTATTGAGAGGTGTTGCCTTGACTACCGACGGAGACTAAAAGAAAGTCAAGTTTGAAATGTTACTTACATTTGTGTCTGTCCCTAGCACCCAGGACAGTGTCCAGGACCTCTTAAGTGTTCATTAAACAATTGTTGAATGAACAGACAATTGAACCAAGGAAGGCGCTGCCTTTCCCTCCATCTCCATCCAGGTCGGTTCTCATCGGGAGGTACACGTTGCTGGTGTTTCTGCACGGAGGGGGAGCGGGCCACTGTAAAGGACGCTCTGTCTTACGGGATGTGTCTTGACACATTGTGGAGCGTTTATTGGCCTCACAGATGCGTACCCATCGCTCCTTCTGATGTAGTGGCATTTTGCTTGAGGCTACTTCCATGTTCCCAGGAAGCCTTGGGTTTGGAGAGAGTCCTAGTCCCACCTACTGGCTGGGAAGATGGGGGCCTGTCTGGAGGTTCCTAGAGTCCTTAGGGATCGGCCGATCGGCTGGAAACTGTGCCTCTACTTGGCAAGGGATCGGAGAGGAACACACTTTTGGTGTCCCACTTTTTAACTCTTGAGGAAAGTTGTGATCTCGGGTTCCTCCTGAAAGTGCAAGGTGCTCTCTGATACATTCTCTTGGAAAGCTGCAAACAGTGCAGCTCTCCCTCTTCTCAGAAGTGCAGTCTGTAGGGGGAGAAGGTGCGCCCTCTGGCCTCCCTTGATTTTCAACCCCAGCCCCAAGGCACTGGCCATAGAAGCTAATTGGTTGCAAGGGGCCTGGGTAGAGGCTGTCTGAAGACTGGCGAAAGGAGAGAGCCAGCTCCTTTTTTAAAAAGCTCTAATTGAGTTCTGAATCAGCCTCCCTCTCTTTGATCCCTCCTCTGTTTCCCACACTGCCTGAAAGAGCCAGATCAGCACTTTATAACAAGGGTGTGCCTGCTCCCCACACCGCCCCCCTCTCCCGACGCTCTCTGCTGCCGCCATCCACTGCTTGTCTCCTTCAGTTAAGATAATGAAGATGCTGAGAGATAAAATGTGTATTTAATAAGGGTGGGGGTAGGGAGGCGGAAAGGGGCAGCCAGGGCCTTCCCTAGTTTGGGGCCTAGCCAAGACTGAAGCTGAAAGCAAAGCTGGAGTAAGACTTGGCCCCAGGGTGTGGGGGTTTCTGGGCCTCCATCCAGCTGACTTCACTGCCTGCTGTTTGCCCTAAATTCCCCCACCTCCACCCTCTCACCCCCACACTTCTTTCTTTCCTCTCTCCTTGCTCCCAATGGGGAAAGGGACTCTTGCTTCTACTTTATTTTCAGCTGGTAACTTGGCCTTTGGTGCAGTGCCCACCCCCCCCCAGTCAGCTGCAAGGTCGGGCTAGGGCAGCCCCCTCTAGCCCAGGCCTCTAGAAGCCATGGGTTCACGGTGGGGGGTGAAAAAAGCTAGAGTTAATGAAGACCAGCTGCTAGTCTGGGTTCTGCCTGCAGTTAGCTGGAGGCTGGCCTTCGGTGGTGGTTGGAGGTACCGGGGTGCGTGACCTCCATCCCTGGGCACCAGGATATCCTGTGGCAGCTGAGGCTTGTGCTCCTCTCTGAGCTCCGTTCTATCCTCAGTTTGAAGAGAGTATAGTCTGTTTCCCTGTTGCCCTACTCCTCCCCTCTCCCAATAACGCTCGGCCCTTCTTGGGCTTTATAACTGTAGTGGCGGCCCAGCAGAGATCTGAGGATCTCCAAGTTCTTTTGTAAACACTCATTAACTGCCTGGGAAGAACCAAGAGCCCTGGTTAACAGCTGGGAGGGAACTGAGGCACGTTAGGGAGAAAGGCTTGACCTGAGCTCACCCCATGGACTCCACCCTGGGGCCTCCATCCTTCCTGTCTAGCTCCTTTCCTCAGTTCTCCCTGGAAGACGAAGAGGCAGATGCAAAGCGGCTGCCCTCCCCCCTTCTAGGAAGAGGCCATGCTTTCTCCCTCCCTCGAATCAGTCCCTGACTTCCCCCGACCCTTCACCCCATGACACTTTCCCTGCTCTGCTGCTGCTGCTGGAGATCTGTGCAACTCTCCTTGCAAAATATTCTCACTCCAGCCCTCTGCAGACCTCCCATCCACCTTTCCCTGGCCCACCAGCCCCAAACCCCAGTGCCTCCTTTGGAGCTGCTGAGAAGCTCGCCTATCCTAAACTGGGTCTGTAACCTTGAAGTTGATCTAACTATACTAAGAGGCTCCTCCGTCCCCTATATTTACCCCAAATGGTACCTGGGGGAAATATTCTCTTTCTTTACCGTATTCACTCTGGTAAAGTTTCACGATCCTGTTCACGGCTGGGCAGCGGCACTAGGGCCCTAGTTGACCCCTAGGTTCTGCATCTCGTTCTTCCACTGACAATTACCCTTTCTGGTGATGGATGTAAGCCAAGTCCCCCAGCTCCACCTGCTCACGTTCTCACCTGTATGTGCGTGTCTGCCCACTTCGACACACTCCCAGGTCCACACACCACCAGCTGCCATCCCTGTTTCACGCCCTGTTATGGGGTGGGGGGATCGCCCTCCTCCTCCCCTGGGTGGCCTCCTAAGTATTTAGGAATAGTGGAGAGGGATCCGGAGACTGTGCTATGTCTACAAGGGGGAGGATAGGAGGGAGCACCTGTCCAAAATGAATGCCTCTATCCCCAAATTCTCAATGGCTAGATGGCTTAGCAGGAGTGCTAAGGAAGGAAATCTTAACCCCCAAATCAAATCGCTGGGGATGGGCACCAAAGCCCAAATCATCCGCTGGGGATGGGCAGGAAGAAATGTCTTTTTCCTCCTGTCAAATATTATCCTATCCTCAGCTAAAGTCGTCCTTGTGGTGTGTATTTGAGACTGAGGACTGTTCCGGTCCCCAGCCGGTGACTCAGATCGCCCGCCTTCTCCCAGTGAGTTCCTTCTGGCCCATCAGTCAGCTCTGCACCCGCTGACCCAGTCAGGGCTGGTGGAAGAGGGCGGGGAGAGCCTACTGTTTGCAGAGTGGGCTTTAGGACCCAACGGGAACCCGTGCCTCTTGCAGCAGCCTAACCCAGAAGCAGGGGGGAATCCTGAATCGAGCCGAGAGGGCTTCCCCGGTTCTCCTGGGAACCCCATCGCCCCCCTGCCAGCACGCACCTGAGCAGGTAGGACCGCGCGCACCCCTGCCCAATTCCCCCTCGGCCGCCTTCCGCCGGGCTTCCCCGCTGCTGATCTGGTCGTTTCCCTCTCGCCAGTTCAGGCTTTCCCCATCCCTCCTCCCCCACTGCTCACTGTGGTCCTGGGAGGTGGGGGCCGGGGAGCAGTGGGGTGTCTGAGAGCTCGGAGCCCCCGCGCCCCGCGGCGCCGTTCCTGCACTCCCCCCAGGCACTGCCCGATCTCAGGCTAAGAAGGAAAAGTGGGGGGAAGGTCTGCCCAGGCCCCACGCCCTTGCACCCTCCTTTGCGGTACTGCTTAATGCCCCTTCCCCCACCTCACCTCGACGGGAGAACTGGCAGTGCCGGGGCGATAGCGGAGGGAGCGGGAGAGGGACCTGAGCTTCCCCGGGGATTTCTCCGGCGCGGCCTCCTGGCCTCCCGGCCCCAAGAGCTCTGGACTTCGGCGCCTCCGCTCCCAGCTCCGTACTCACCTTGTTGGAGAACTAATGCCCCTTTCCAGGCTCCTCTCACACTTGGGGGGCTAAAGGCTCTGCTGGCGGGTAGTGGAGGTTGTGAGTGGTTTTTGGTGACCTGTTCTTCCAGGGAAAGTTCTTTCAGCTTAGAGTCCCCGTCTCTGCCACGACCTCAGCACCTATTGCAAAGACACCCCCCTCCCCGTGTGTGTGTGTGTGTGTGTGTGTGTGTGCGTGTGCATGTGTAGACCATGTGGTTTTAAGATCTATAAGCTTTGGATAAAGGTGGCTGTATGCGTTGAAGGGGAGAGGTCCCAGAGTGTGGCCCAGGCCAGAACAGGCTCAGCCCAGACGGCTGGGGAAGGGGGTGTGGACTAGATCTGGGAGGCCACCCCCTCCGTGCTGGCTCCCTGGATGCCTTGGCTTTCAGAGCCTCAGGCTCCTGGTGTCACCCCCGAAGCTCCTGCCCTCCTGCAGGCTCTCTGGGAAAGGGCTGAATGGCACCCACTGTTTACAGCCGCTGATTTTTCCCTCCAGTCGGGGGCTGACAAAGCCTGCTCTCTGAAGATCTAGGGCATCTCATTCTGGTTTAGTGGGTTTGCAGGAGGGGTGTATGACTTGTCTGAGTAACTGTGTGAATGTGTGTATTGCCTCTGAGCGTAGCTGACTGGGGAAGAGAGTGATAGGAAAGACTGGTCACGCTTTGGGGGAACCCCTCTCGCTCTCTGTCTGGTGCAGTGGGCGGCTTGTCTCCATCTGGTAACTCTGTCGAGGTGTGGGGTGTGCTTTAGCTTTCTCCATGACTCCCCGGGCCCCCTAAGGGTTGGTTTTGGAGGAAAGGGTGGATGGATAAGGGAGTGACTTCAGACTTAATTCTGCTCTTGACCCAGGAAGCAGAGATTCTGAGTGTGAGAAGGTATGTGCCTTTACACTGAAGGCTCAGTTTCTTCTTTCTTTCCTTCTTCCTTTCTTTCTCACTCTCTCTTTTCTTTTCTATTCGTTGCTGTTTTGGTGAGACAAGAGAAGAATTTATTTCAGTGAGGCCAACACCAGGAAGACAGCAGACTTAGTTTCTTCATTTGTAAACATGGCTCTCAGGAGCAGGGCCCACTTGCCTGATAGGGACATCTCCATAAAGACCCCATAAGACAATGTATCAGACAGCTCAGGGCAAATGGTACTTAGGAGGGGGGAGTGGGGGTTCTAAGACGGGATTCTTTTCCTAAATCTAGGTCAGTCTCTCTGCCTTGGCTTTCCTTCCCCCCGTCCTTGCCCATCTGTGGGAAGGCAGAACCAGGGAGGCCATTGCCCCCAGGGCTGTGGAATTACCCTAATGTAGGTGGTAGCTGTCGCCAGAGAGCCTGTGGTCAGAGAGGACAGATCTCTCCACCAGGCTTTTCTTCCTCTGGGGCTCCGCACCTTCTCCCCTGAGCCCTGTCTCCACCTTCCTTCTGCCATATTCCTGCTCAGCGTCCTTGTCCCTGTCTCTCCCCTGCCCAGTGGCCTCCTTGTCCGGCTCACTGGACAGGGGCCCTAATCGGATTGGACAGCTGAGATCTGTGTGACGGCTGAGAGCAGGCAGGAGGGAAGCCAGCGGGAGGATGGTACTCGGGCTGCCCCTGGCACTGTCCGGGCCGCCCAGGCACCACCTTGAGCCCGCAGACTCCCGGCTTGGCTTGGCCCCCCGGGGAAGGGGTGCCAGAGGAGGCTAGGAATGACGAGGAGGGGAGCGGGAAACCCCAGGACCTCTTTGATCTTTGGGACCCTTCACGTCAGTATCTCTGACTGTGACCAGGAGGAGAGGACAGCAGGTGAGAGCCAGGCTTGTCCTGCCCCCTCCCCCGTGCCCACGGCCCCACTTTCTTCTCTCTTCTTGTTGGGAAATGTGTTCACTTTCCCCATGCAGCCCCTTTGGCCAGTTCCCCCTTATGGGTCACATGTGGGAGCTGCTGGGGGCACCGTGTGTCTGCCTCACTGTGGGCCGTTTCCTCCCCTCCAAGGTATTTCTCTCACTCACTCTCTGGGCCGGTCGCCAGGGTTTCCCGCCTGCCTCCCGGTGCAGGGCTGCCCTGCAGGCCTCCAGAGAGTCGCTAAGCTGGTTTCCTTCCTCCTGCGCGGGGAGGGCCTTCTCCCTGGGCTGGGAGGTGTCAAGAATCCCAGGTGGGCTGGGGCGGGGGCGCCACAGCACCCAGGCCCCTCCCTTCTCGCCTCTGACTCAGCTGGGGGGCATGGCCAGTTCTCGCCTCCAGGCTTCCATCTTTGCATGTGGGCAGCCAAGATCTTCTGCTCTTCTTTTTAGCTTTTTTTCCCCATGGTATCTGGGGGTGGCCACTGGAACCCCTCTGTCTGTACCCACACATTTTGGGGAGCAGGGGATTAGCGTAATTGAGGCTGGGGCACTATTTTGTCTCCTCTCCAGCTGGGCCAGGATGAAGGAAACCAGCACAAACTTCCCCATGCCAATTCCCTCTGCCCTCAAAAGACCAGTCAGCGGAGCCAGGCCCTGCCCTCTCGGTGCCCACAATGTGGTTGGCACTGATTTGTCAGAAATTGGGAAGGTTTCCCTCTAGACTGCTTGCCTCCTCTCTCCTCCTCTCGGAGGGCAGGGACAGCTCTAGGATTGTAGGCACTTATGGGCAGGCCTCCCCCTAGGGAAGGGGTGTGGGATGCCCCTGAGATGGCCAAGTTGGCACGAGCCCCAGGCTGGAGTGCTGGACTTGGTCTGGAGCTGGGAGTTTGTGGGGGAGAGCAGGAACGGGCCTCCCTGCCCCCCTCATTTCCTGCTCTTTGGGCAGCTGTGGGCGAGAAAGGCTGCAGGGACTATTTTTAGTTGGTCTGTCCCTCGGCAGGAGGGACGTGCCGAAAAGCACGGGGCAGCAGAGGGGCTAGCCAAGGTGAGGGCGAGTGAGGAAGAGCCAGAGGGGCAGCAGACGGGGCAGAGAGGCGCGTCGGGCTGGGGCTGGGGCTTGCAGGGAGGGTCCTGGCCCTGTAGGTGGGCCCGGCCAGGCAGAGGAATCCTGGGGACCCCTCGGGGCTCTCTGTCCTACTAGACTCCGAACCCGAAGGGGCTTCAGAGACTGCCTGACAATCCCTCCCCCTTACAGAGGGGCAAATGGGCCTAGACAGCGGGATGTGACTTGCCCTAGGACACTCAGCCAGTCATCTGGCTGCATCGGGGCCCCGACCCAGATCCCTTGTGCCGATTTTCTCCCGTCCGTCCGGGTCTCTCGCTGCACCTGGTTGTGCCTCCCTCCCCCCACTAGTCTCTTTCCCTTTCTGCTTGTTTATGCAGGGTCTCTGGTAAACCCCAGCTTGGTTTGTGTATAAATCCCCACCATGTGGAGAGAGCCTGTGTCCAGGCTGGAAGCAGGTCAATGCTGGGGTTTGTTTAGGTGGCCTGTGGCCACTGGTGTGAATCGAGGTGCTGGGCATCTTCCAACAGGCTCACAGGCTGATGAGCCTGGGCTTGGAGACACCTTAGGGAAGGGGCATCCGGTCTCATTCCATCTTAGAGACCCAGAGAGGGCCTGGATTTGTCCACAGTCCCAGGATGAGTGGAGGACAGACCAAGGACTAGGATATAGTTTCGCAGGCTCTCCAGAGATCCCATCCTGCCCCACCGAGGTCCTTCTGGTTGTTCGCCGATGCCCCCAACAAAGGAGGGGAGCAGGCAGAAGAGTGGGTAGATTACCACAGGCTTCCAGTCAGAAGTGAACCCTCCTCCAAGGCCTGGGGGCAGGGGCCTCTGGTTGAACTTCAGGAGGAGAAAGTTCAGTGGAGAATTATTTTCCCTCAGAATTCAGTCTCCTGCCTCAGCCTCATCCCCAGGGCCGCCATGTTGCACACAGACTCTGTTGGGAGTAGCGCCCCCTGGAGTTACTTAGGGCTCTGCCTCTGGAACCAGATGTGGTGTTTCTGTCCCCCACCTTCTTTCTTCCAGTCAGCTTCAGATGCAGCTGGAAGGAGGTGTTCCAGGTGGGCCTGAATCCAAACTGCCCTCCCCCACCCTGCCTCCTGCCACTAGGCGTCTCCTAGTCCTCTGTTGCCCACCCCCTCCCCACCAAGCCAGCCACCAGCCACAAACCTTAGTGCAGGAGCCCCTCCCCCCTCCACTCAGTCTCTCTGTCTCTGGGGGGCTGATTTATCATGCCCCCCCCCATCAGGCCTGCTGCAGTGTGTGAGAAATCAATAGTGCAAATGGATTGAGGTTGTTCAGCCTGTCGACTCCCCTGGGGCCCCCCCAACTCTCCGGGGACTTGGTGAGTTACTCAGTCCCTTTCGGACTCCACGGACACGGACATGGACATCTCCACACCTAGCGGTTGTGGCTGGAGCACAGAGCACAGGAATGACCCTTTCTGTCCGTCTCTGTCTCTGTCCCTCTCATTTCTCTTTCTCTCCTAGACTGGGCTGGCCTTAGCATGACAAATAACTCTTGAACATTTATTTTCTAGCCTGGGTGGAGTGGGGGTGGAGGGGTTTAAAGGGGAGTAGGGTGCCTGCCAGAGGTGGGGGGAAGCAGGTGGGTGAGGGAGACAGTACCCAGGGAGGACTAGCTGGGGAGGGATTGGGTGACAGCCCACCCGGCAGCCTCTGGTAACCCAATGCCGGCACCCCACCCTCCCAATTCCCCTCCTGTTCAACAGCTTCAGCAGCTGCTGGCAGGAGCAGGGCTGGCAGAAGTGTGTGTGAGTGCGTGTGTGCGTGTGTGTGTGAGTGTGTGAGTGTGTGTGTGTGTGTGCTGTGGAGAGGGGCTGTGGGGGCAGGAGGTGCTGCCAGGACTTGTTAAAGGAGCCGCATGGCCCGGGTGCAACTTGGGTGGCAGGAGGAGGTGGGGCTGGCAGGAGAGTGGGTGGTGAGTGATGGGCAGGGGGCAGGCCACAGGGGGGCAGGGCAGCCTAGGGGTCTCACAAAACTTGTCTGCACTGGAGTAGGGCCTGGCGAGCTGGGGGTGGGCAGTGATGGGGGGCCGGGGGTGGGCACAGCCCCAGCTTGTCCTGGGACGACTGTTCTTCGCCAGGGGGCGCATGTAGCCACAGAGGACACTGCCTGCCCCTGTCCCCCATCCCTGGGCTGTGCCTGCTGGGCATCACGGTCTTGGTGACTAAGTCACTTCTGTCCTGGGGCTGGCGGGGTGCCAGGCTTAGCTCTTCTCGGTAGGTGAGTCACTGCCCTGGCATCTCCCCCGGATGCAGCTGAGTCACCCGGCCATGCCTGCTGGGCAGGTGGGCACCATGCTTCAGGTGGGGTTGGGGGGGCCATGTGTGTAGCCCCCGGTGTCTCCTCTGATCTGTCTCTGGCATGTCCCGGCCCCACCCACAACCCTGCAGCGTGGCCCCAGGATGGTGTTTGTCCCATGTACTCTCTGGAGAGGGTAAAGAATGAGGCAGGAGGCAGCAGGGTACTGCTTGGAGATGTTGGGTTCAGAGCTGGGGGGGCCGCCGAGGAGGGGACCGTAGGTCAGAATTTCAGCTCTGCTGCTGGCAAGCTGGATGACCTTGGGCGAGGCAGTTTCCTTTCTGCACCTCAGTCTTCTGATCTGCACAATGGCAACAGGATCCCTGCCCCCATGACCCTTCAGTTAATCGTTTAATCAGTTAGGTTAATCGGAGGGAGTGGGGCAGGAGCGTGCTTGTGGAAGGAGCTCCCCTTGGGCTGAGGGCAGCCAGGGAGGGGACGAGGAGTCAGGGGCCAGGCAGGTGCCAGCAGCTGTCTCCCACCCGTCTGCATCCAGGAGGCCCTGGAGGGCAGTGCTTCCCGTTCTCTCCTGGAGCTACCAGGGCTGCTGTTCTTTAAGAGTTCCCCAGAGGCTATGAGAGGGAGGCCTTGTTTTGCTGGAGGTGTGGGCCCTCCTGGGGGGTCTCAGGGCTATTTTGTATCTCCTTTGGCTCCTGGGTGCTTTCTCTCGGGTTTCCTCTAGTTTGGAGAAGGATCCCACTTGGGAAAACAGTGGCTCAGGCTCCTTCCCCAGCCTGTTGCCTTCTGTGTGTGGGAGGGGAAGGGCAGACCCCAAGAAAGCGCGTCTTTCCTAAAGAGTGAGGAGCCCTTGGGCCTGTGGCTTTTCTCAGTCTGCTGGCCTCCTGCTGCCTCCTGCACTTTTCTCCCCTTCTGTGTGAGGGTCCTTGCAGGTTGGGGGCAGGGACCCTGCTGTGGCTCCGGCACAGCTGGAGTTCAGCTGCTGCAGATTGAGGACTCCTGGCCTTCCTCCTGGGGACCTCTCCTGTTTCCTGGAGTCAAGCCTGGGTAGGGCTAGACACTGGGTCCCCTGAGCAGGGGGGAGGTGCCCCAAATGCCTGTGGGCTGTGCGCTTATACCTGTGGGTGTCTGAGGGTCTGGCCCCCTGTGGGGAATGGGTGTGTGGGGCATGAATTTCTTTCTTCATCTGCACATGGGCCTACCGCTATGTTCAGGAGTGTGCCCCACACTCCGCTCTGTGACCTTGTGTGTGCACAATGCGTCTTATATGGGCTTGTTCGGTTGTGCTAAAAACTGTGGATACACGTTTGCCCCGCGTGCGCATGTGGGGGTATACACATGTGTGCTCTGAACGTGCACAGGGGTGTGCATATATGGGTGTCCTGCGTGTGCGTTTACACATCTGAATCTCGGTGCGCTCCGGTGTACGTGACTCTACTGCGCTGGTGGGTATATGTGAGGGCTGCCCTTCGCGGGAGGCAGCGTACCTGTGTTTATGCATACTTGCATTTTTGCGTTCAGGGGCCTTCTCCTCTAGCCCTAGCTGGAAGAGATACTGGTAGAATCTGGGGCAGGAAGAGCCTGTGGGGGCTAGGGGTGGCTGGCGCAGAGCCCCCTCCCAGGCTGCTCTCTCACCCAGGTGACGCCCCCTGCTGCTGGTTAGGCCCAGGCTGGAAGGCCTGGTTGGGGGGGGGCGTTGGGGGGGAAGGGGTTAAGCGTCGGCGTCCACATCTGGGAGCCATTGGCGCATTCCTGCCCGCTGAGCGCATGTTTGCGGATGGATCTGGACGGGACAGGACGGGAGGGGCTGGGCAGGCGGTTCGCACCGGCGGACGGAAATCCAGACGAGAGCGAGAGACAGCCGGGCCTGGAGGGCGGGAAGGGGCTTGGGAAGCGCTGCCCGGGCACCCTTCCCCTGTGCCGGGCCTCAGAGCGGAGCGTCCCAACGACCCGCCTTGTCCTACCTTACCGAGGCCGGGGGGGGGGGGGGGGNTCCACCCAGCTCTGCAGCCAGTGTGTTGGCGGACAGGACCCCGTGTCCACTCTCCACCTCCCACCTCGGGTTCCTAGTCTGTGCAGAGGGGACCGTCGGGCCGGTGGCTCTGAGAGCTCTGCCAGGCGGGTCAGGCTGAGAGTCTCCTCACTGGGGTGGAGGCCTGGGAATGTGACACTTCCCCTTCCAGTGGGAAGTCCTGTGGGGGGACTTGTGGCCACTTCTCTGCCAGCGGCGGGGGAGGAGGGAGCGGGGGGGGGAAGGGTTGTTTCTTAGTGATTCTGCTTTCATCCCGCAGTAGGGCTGCTAGAGGTGGGGACATGATCCTTCCAAATGGAGCGGCAGGCTCGGAGGCGGCCTGTGGCTGTGTTGGGGACTGGGGTCTCTGCAGAGGGAAAGTGATTCAGATCCTGCCCCCCTAGAACCAGAACGTGAGCTTCTCTGGCTCCTCCAGCCTAGGCCAGGAGAGAGAAGCTTGAGTCTGAGAATCCTCTAGCATGGGAGGGGTGCTCCTGAGCGCCCCCTGCTAGCCTCTTGGAAGATCCAAAGGCCACTGCCCTTTTGGGGGAAGGGTACTTGGCGCAGAGACGCTGGGGATTGGGTTGGGCCCGAGTTCCTGCGACCCTCTCGAGCTGGCGAGGTGTTAGGGGGAAGAGGAGAGGAGTTATTACTCCAGAGAGATCTACTTACTCTTGAACTTTTTTTTTTTTGCAGGTGAGAAAATTAAGATTCAGAGAAAGGAAGCGACTTATTCAAGGTCGCACAACTCTCAGTTCCAGTTGATCCCTGGAGGATTATAACTATGGGAGTCAGGGGCTTGATAGCCAGGGCCAGAGTCAATGTATTCACTTCCATATTATGCCGTCTTTCCCGGCTTCAGTGTGGGGCGTGTGTGTGCTGTGTGCTGTGTGTGTGTGATCCGTGCCCCTGCGAATGTGGGTGTGTGTGGCTGGGGCAAGGGATTGCCCCCGACACCACACACTGCTGTCCTTTCTCTACGGTGCCCTCTTTCCATTCTTTCCGCAGAACTTCTCGCTCTGAATCTCTCCTTTTGGGGCAGAGGGAGGGAATTCTCCCAGATTCCCACGGTCCAGCCTCCTACTAGGCACGGCTCCTTTAAGACTCGCCCTTCCCTGGTTCTGTTAAGGGGGGGCGTGATCCTGTGGGCCCGCCCCTGGCTGACGATAGGTCAGTGGGCGGGCGGAGGCGGGCCTGGGGGGGGAGAGGGCCTCCCCTCCTGCTCAGTACCCTCCGCCCCCCCCCCCGAGTCTGGGGCTCCGGGTAAAGTTTCAGCCTCCGCACGTGACTCGCCATGGCCGCTGCCTTCGCCCCGCGCCCCTGAGCCGCGGCCCCCCAGACGGCTCCTCTCCCGGGACCCTGTACCCCTGACGCTTAGCAGCACCGAGGCGCAGGGTCAGGGCAGACGCCGAGCCCGCGGGCGCCCTAGACGGATTGCTTCCTCCCGCTGTGAGGTAACCTCTGCCCCGGGGATTTCTGGAGAGCCCCCGGCTCCCGCGGGCTGTGGGGCCCCGTGGCCTGCCCCAGATAGGAGCCACGGGCGGGTACCCGGTGCCGGGCGGGCTCCGAGGGGAACCCGGGGTTTCCTGGGCTTCCTACCCCGCCGCGGCCGAGCCCAGGGTGGGGGAGCCCGGTCTGTGCGTCTGTCCGTGCCCGAGTGTTCGCGCGCCGCCGTGGGGCATCTGGGGCCGTCTGCCGCGCGTGTCCCCGGCGCCCGAGCTGTGGCAGAACCGCCGCTGGGAACTCCTACTCCCTCTCGATTTTCTCTTCAAAACCAAACCAAACAAAAAGACTTTCAAACCTGTTTGGGGAGAGATCGGATGCCCAACGGACTAGCCCCCTCCTTTCCCTCCTGTTATCTGAGCTGCCCTGTGGTTTGGGGAGAATCAGCCCGGAGGCCCACCCCCACCGGAGCAGCCGGCCGGGGGGCGGGGCCCGCTCAGCTGGTGTCCCCCGTGGAGCGAGGGGGGCCGACTGAATTGGGTGCGGGAGTCGGTGCAGTCAGGGGAGGCAGGTCTCCGAGTCTGGTGCTACCATGGGGTGGTGGAAGCTTTTTAGGGTGAGGGGAGGACGGAATGGACTGGTTGTCTTTGCTCTGCTGAGGGTGTGTGGGACCTGGTGCCACCCACGAGGAGGGGAAGCTGCTAGCCAGATGTGTATGTGGAAGGGGGGGCGCTGGAAAAATCAGCTTGGCTGTGCCCCCCTTCTCTGGGCACTGCCCTATTGTCAGGCTGCTCAGTGGGAAGGGGGGGCAGGCCACCAGTGTGCTAGGCTGGGGATGGGAATCAACTCCTATGGAAATCAGACAGGAAAAGCCCCGCAGCCTTGGGAGAGATTTTTCTGCCTCTGTCCATCCCCCTCTTGGATAGGATTCCCATGTGCTGGCATGGTGGGGTACCCTCTGCACTCACCTGGAGACAGCTCCTTCCTCTTTTACCACATTGCCTTCTGTCTGCGGGCTGTGTGCACATGTGTGTATGTGTATGTTCTTAGAGGGACTTGTTCCTGACAACACCCCCCCCCCACGCCTCCAGGCTTTGCTCCTGACCACCATCCCTCCTCCACTTCCCTGGGTGGGAGATTCAGGGATGTCTCTTGTCCCCTTCCCTGGCTGCTGTGGTCACAGGGCAGGGTCGTTCTAGGGAAGTAATTCAGTAAGGATGCCAGGTCTTGCTACAAAGTGGGCTCAAGCTCCAATTCTCCCCCAGGGCCTTGTGCTTGATGGGGAGGCTGGGTCGGGGAAGCCCCAGATTGGAGTGGAGATGGCTTGGCACCTTGGGGCTTCCCCTGTGGAGGGTGGAGATGAGTCTGGGGGAAGAACAAGAGAAAGAGTATTTGGACCTGGAGGAAGTTGGGGGGGGGTCAGGGAGTTTGCGGCTATGAAAGATGTTAGTGCACTGGGAGGGGCTAGGACATCAGTTTGCTTGGGAGTCTGGGTCATGTTGGTCCTGAGATGGAGCGGCCGCTAGGGTCAGACTGCAGTAGGCCCTTGGGGGCTGAGGATCTTAGCTTTGGACTTTGAGGGTGTGAATGAACGTGAACGTGCATGAAATGGTCATGGGAGGAATTTCCCCACCAGACTGGTGAGGGCAGTGTGGATGAAGTAGCAGTTCTGAGAAGACGCTGGGCTTGGAGTGGCTTAATCCTGGCCATCTCCTCCTGTAACCCCTAAATCTCCATCCATCGTTTGACCCTAAATGCCCCTGCTACCATTCTGGGACACTTCTCTGGTCCACCTCCTACTCCCAACCGTGTGGCAGCCTGGCAGGAAGCTAGCTGTGGGCAGCCCCATCCTGATCACCCTGTGCCTCCCCCGCTGGGCACAGTCACCCACATGTGCCATGACGTGGTTCCTGCTACCCCGTCTGGTGTGGGGGAGAGGACACGGTCTGAGTGGCCCTTCAAGTCTGTTTTCGAGGCATTGACCCAGACTCTAGTTAATTAGCTCCCCTTCCCTAAATCCTTTGGTCTTAGAAGCTGGCTCTGCCCCCTGAGACCTTTCCCCCAACCCACTTTTTGCTCAGGCTCCAGGTTCTTGAGTGGCGTAGTTCTCAGAGCTATGTGACATGAGGGTGTCGCCTGCTTCAAGATACAAAAGCTCAGTGCCCAGTTCCCTGTGCTCTGGGCGGTACAGGCTGGGGCGGGGCAAGGCTGGACCTGGGCTGGGCTGCGGGGTGGCTGTGTTGGGCCTTTCGGGAGGTCTGTTTAGGCGCAGTGTCTGGGATCTAGGGTGGTGGGCATCTGGGGAAGGTAATCCTATCCCTGTGACGAATGAACGTGGTAATCTCCTCTTGCCCAGCGCCCCACGCCCCTCTCTGGTGGCGGTGGTTTGGGGAGTGTGGGAAGCTGGCAGGGTCCCTGGCAAGACGACCAGGGTAGTCTTGACTTACTGGCTTTTGGGAAAGGAGTGTGGCAGCTGATACCCCAGCTCCCAGGGCTTTGGCTGCGCATCCCCTCCGATGCCTGCTGTCTTTCTTCCCTCTGTTCCCCTCTCCACCCTCTGGCTGCTGTCTAGAGCCCACACGGTTTGTCGGGGGATGGAGGGTGGGGGCGAGGGCCTGGATCTCTGTGTGTGTCCAGGGAGTGTTTTGGGGATTGGCAGGATTGGCTGAGAGTGTCTGGGTGTCCCTGCAGGGTGGGCGGCTTGCGGGGACCGGGCCCAGAGTGTGAGAATGTGTCAGCGTCCGTGCGTCTGTCCCCCCCACGTCTGGCTTGGGTGTGGGTGTCTCTTACTCGTCTGGATCTTGCCTCCCTCTCCAGTCCCCGCCCCCTCTCCCCCCCAGCTGGGACCGCCTGCGCCTGCTTGCTCTCCCTCTCTCTCCGCAACTGGAGCCTCCCTTGCCTGTTCCTGGAATTTGGAGAGGAGGAGGAGGAAGAGGCAGGCAGACAGACCTCCCACACTCTAGCCCGCCCGCCCGCCTGGCATCATGGGGAAATGAACTAGGTGCTAGAGAACTCAGGTTTCCCTGCCTTCTCCAGACCCACTGACACATGTCACAGAGTCTAGGGAGCCTTGGGCCAGAAGGGCCTTAGGCTGCCCCCACCTCCACCTGCCTGGCAGTGATGCCTCCTTCTTCTACCCAGTATCCTGCCTGCCGGGCCCCTGCTGGGACCTCCAGGCACCACTGTCAGCCCCAGGGAGCGGGTGGGGGATTAGACTGCTGCCAGCCTGGCCAGCACCTGTTGCCAACCCCCAGCCTTGTAACTGGAGCCGGCCATGGAGGGGGCTACAAATGACAGGTGGAATTTCTGCAATCAGGCAAATCCCCCCCCCGCCCCCACTGGATATGCTTTTCCCTTCCGGCCCAGGAACAAGGAAAGCCTGCCCCCCCAAGTGTCAACCTGATCTCATGGATGATGTCCCAATCCTGCCTGTGGGGGCAGGGCCTGAAAGATGGGCAAAGGAATGAGTTTATTGCTGTTTGTCCAGCGGCCCCCACCCCACCCCCTTCACCGGCTGCAGAGCTGGGCTGGCATTGTTTAAGTTAACTGAGCTCTGCTGCTCTGGAGGGCTGGGGGGCATGGGGATTGTGGATGGGGGTGGTTCTCTGTTAATGTTTTAATTGCATAAAAACTGGGAGCTCAGCTCCCGACCAGTGGGGAGTCTGGTTCTGGCTGGCCGCCCGGTTTGGGCTAAATATAGTCTGGGACATCTGCAGAGAAGGGGAGGGGGGCGGAGGGAGGTTCCATTCCCCCCACCTTCCGCCAAGGTGCCCTCGTCTGGGCGGGCACCTTGGAGCAGGGAGGGGGGATTCCTCAGCACAAAAGGCAGGGGAGAGGCGGCGGGGGTTGGGTACAGTTGGGATCTCGCCTGTCTGGCGGCCAGCAGCCGCCTGAGATGAACCCGGAGGCTCAGGACAAGGCTGGAGTGGGGCGCACGGGCTGGATCCAATGGCTCTGCTCCCCTCCCCCCAGAGCTGCTTGAGGTCAGGCTGTCTCCGCGTGTCACTGCGCCCGGCAGGCCTGGCCGTGTGTCACTGTGACCCACTCACTGTGTGCCTCTGTGTGCACACCTACCTAGGAGTGGCTCCCTCCCGGCCCCTCCCCCGGAGCCTCTGTCCCCTGGGTCCTACCGCAGATCCCCAGCCCTCCTTCCTTCTGTCCCTTGGCCCACGGTGAAACCTCCAGCCCAGGAATCGAGACTTGAGAAGGGGAAGCTGCGGTGGGGAGTTCTCTGATCTCTAGTCACGGCAGGAAGTGGAGGGGAGGGGGAGCCAGGGGGAGAACCGTGAGTGGCAGGCTGGGAGGGAGGGCACGTCGGCCCTGCGAGCAACCTCGCACACTGCACACTGCGCTAGGGGGTGGCCGCCCTCCCGGCTGGCCCTCTTGCCTCCAGCTCCGAGTGGGGGAAGCTTAGGCGACAGCTGATTCTCCAGGGGCTGCTAACAATCATTCTCACCCCCCAACACTGAAAAAAAAAAAGTCTTCCTGTCACGTGCCTGTCACTTCCTGTCCCACTGTGGTTCCTGGGATGTTTGTTGTTGGTTGCCATGGAGATGGCTGCCGTGGGCACTACCCTGGTTCTTCTGGGGAGGGAGCTGCCCCTCCCCCCAGACCCACAGTTGTGGGGGGGACTTGGGGGGCCTGTCCTGGGGGCTGTTTCAGGCTAAGTGTGTGTGGTCTCTGGTGCCCCAGACCCCCCCCCCAGGGCCCCCCAGACTTCTGTCTGTGGGAAGGAGTCACAGGCACCTACTTAGACCAAATGTTGGGGAGAGTGTGACCGCGTCTGGCTGTGCTTGGCTGTGGCTGTGAGTCTGAGTGATTGTGCAGACCCTGTCCCCTCTAGCCTGGGTGGTGCTGCCTTAAAGATGCTTCACAGACTCGTGGAACCTCTGCTCCCTATCTCCTTTTACCCTTGGAACCTTCTCCCGTCTTGTGTTCTCAGGGCAACTGCCTTCCTCAGGGAGCTTCTGTGATTTCTTGGGGTACAGGCTGGAGTGGGAGGAGGCTCTGGGCAGGTTGGGTGTGTGTTTTCGGGGGGTGAGGAGGTGGTGGTCTACAGACCGTCCTCACCTCTGCACACAGCCTGTACCAGCTTCTGTCTGGGCGTGCAGGCCCTGTGCTTTAAGGGGGAAGGCCGCAAGACTTGGGGACCCATTTTTTCCCCACCCCTTTGTGGGCTTCCCTCTCCAGCCAGGGATGGCAAGGAGAAGAGATTCCCCCTACTTCTGACCCCCAACTGGTAGGCGGGTGTTGAGGAGGAAGTTCCTGGGGGGTCGATGGATGGGGGTGTGGGGCGGGGTACAGTCTGACTCAGGCCTGGTCTGGGGTCAGAGCCAAAAGGATATCCTGAGGCAGGAGGGGGGGCGTTTCCAGCTTCCCTGCAGTCTGGGTCCCCTGGGAGGGGTGACGGGAGGGGACTAGTAGTGTGTGTCCTGCTGACGGTCTGCCCTGGGGTCCAGAATCTGGCAGTCTCAGCTTTAGGGCAGGCTGAGGGGACGGGTGGGGGGATTGTCGAACACACACACACACACACACCCTTGCTCTGTGCTCCCGTTGTGAGAGAGCTTCCTGCGTGGCGGAGTGGGCAGACGGATGGTGAGGGGGCAGTTGCCAGGTGAGGGTGGGGAAAGCCCCGTGCCAGGCTGAGTCTAGGAGCGGTGGTTTCCAAGCTGGGGGGTCCCCTTTGTCGGTGCCCCTTCGGTCCCCCACCCAGACAGAGGTGCCTTTGTTTGGTCCACACACTCCTGTGGTCTGGCTGTGGCTTCAGCAGGCTCATCTCTTCCTCTTCCTGTTTTCTTCCTTCCCCGTAGGTTGCTCCCTCTCCCTGAGGCCTGGGCTGCCCCCTGCCCTTTCACCTACTCCCTGCTCCGAAGGAAGACCCAGGGGGTTCTGGGAGGCCCCTCAGCCGCCCTGAGCTTTGGAGAGCCTGAGCACGTCTCCCAGGGGGCTCTGGGCTGCGGTCCCTGGGGGCGCAAGCATTGGAGGCACCATCGTGCCCTCCGAGACTAGCCTTTCCTCCTCCCAGAACCTGGCCTGTCCCGGGCTTGGGCTCTTCCAGTTGCCCCCTCTGGTTGGTATTCAGTTGCTGCTGAGCCTGTAGGCACGTGCAGGTCAGGTGTCCCTGTGTAGATGGGGCAGAACCCTGGGCCACCGGGGTGCCCGCTGAGGACACATCAGATGTGCTCTCCTGGGGCTCAGTGCTGCACCTCAAGGTAGGTGGGCAGTGGTAGGCTCCAGAGGAAGATGCTACACTTCAGCCTTCCCCAAACCCCCTCTGAGGATGTGCTCAGGGCCTGCACAGGTTTGGGGCAGGTTTTCAAACAAGTCCCAGCTGCAGTGAGGGAGGCCTGGGATCCCATGGGTGTGGTTGGGAAAAGGTGCCCCGGACCTGTCTTAGCATCGTCCAGGCGATCCGACTCAGGGCCTCCTGGGGTGCTGATCTCTTTCCAAGTGGGGCTGGCCTTGCTGGTCCCTGCAGCTGGGACTCTGCTGAGCAAAAGGTAAACAGAGGACCAGAGTGGCCAGACTGGGGGCTTGTGGGGGAAGAGAGGGGTGAAAGCCTTGGCCAGAGGAACCTTTGGAAGGGGGAAAGAGGAGGGAATAGTGGTCATCACTGCTTCCCAAACCTCGCTGAAGATCTGAAGAACTTGGAGGAGGGGAGAACTGTGGCGCTGTGTGTGTGTGTGTGTGTGTGTGTGTGTGTGTGTGTGTGTGTGTGCTTTCCTGGAAAGTTTATAAATAATTCCAGCCCACTGTTCTGGTTTGAAATCTGCCCCATCCCGCCCTGCCCCGTCCTGGTAGGGTAGGGGGTCCGAAGGGGCAGGTCTTCGTTTTTACCAGGGCTCACGTTCTGTGTGTCCCCCTGCCCCCCCCACCCAAGTTGAGCTGAGCTTTGGGTGTCATTTGCCTATGATTCATTGACTGTCTAGAATGCTTAGGAAAGCCCCTGTCTCCCCTTCTTTTCAGCTCCCCAGTCCTAACCCCCTTCTGTCAGCCCCTCTGGGACTGCCTGACTTCTGTTCCTTGGGAGCCAGTGTTGCAGGGGAGCCTGGGGAATGGAGAGGAGGGAATAAATGCAGAAGGGAGGCCGGGCCAGTGGGATTTGGGGACCCCTGGCTCCTCTTCTCTGGGGATAGGAAAGGAAATAGTCTTATTTCTCTTCCCCTCCTCCCCTCCCCAAATCCAAAGGTTTCCCTTTTTTGGTTTGTGAAATGAAAGAAGGGAATTTGGGAAAGGGTTGTGGTTGGGCCTCCACCCACATCCCTCTCCTCAGTCTGGGGGAAGCAGACCCTGGAAGATGGGTAATTCTCTGTCCAGGGCCTGTGCACAGACACCAGCCCTGGCTGGGGAGAGGGAAGGGAGAGCAGCCGCGCGGTCCAGGGAGGCACGGGGGCGCGAGAGGTGTGGGGACAGGGACCCAGTTGTCCAGCACCTCCTGTGTGCCCAGCGCCGTGCTACGTGCTTTCCAGACTTGTCTGTCTGAAATCACACCCCCAGTTGTTGAGGGGGCAGCTCCCAAGCGAGTAAACAGATACTTCAAGAGGTTAAGTGACACGCCTAAGGTCACCCAGAGTAGCAGAGCTGAGATTTGACACTTCAGACCTCTTGTGCTCTCTACCATCCTCGTGGCCCGGCCAGCTCTTCTCTGGGGGCGTGAGTCCCGGGACGTGAGGTCTGGGCAGCTGGAGACGCCTGACAGCGGGGAAGGTATCCTGGCACCTTTGGGGAGTGAGGGAGGCCGCAGCGGGCCGGCTGCGTGGCCGGTGGCGGGCCCTCCAGCTCCCACCGGCTTCTGCTGTGCCCAGGCGAGGCTCGGTGTATTGGAGGTGTGGGCCTGCGGTTTTCTCTCCCTCGAGGGAGGGTGCCCAGGGGCCCTGAGGCTGCCGGGCAGAGGGCGGAGGTTGGATGTGGGTAGTTTGTTTTCCTTTTCTTTGGTGCTGGTTTTGATTCTCTGACGGTGTCTTCTTTCCCCCTGGGTGCAGGGAGCTGGGGCCAGGTGCCTCCCCAAGGCTCATGGCTCCAGAGAGATGAGACAGGACCTGTGCTCTTTGCCCCTGCCCCATCGTCCCTGCCCGCGCCCATCCCTGTTCCCCGGCCAGCCTGGCTCTTGGCCCGTTTCTGTGACCTTTACCTCCTCCCATGGCTCAAGGCCCTCCCCCCGGAGCTGAGTAACTCTGTACCAGAGTTTGCAGGCTGAGCTGGGTTAGGGATAGTGAGGCTCCAATGGGGTTGGGGAGGCCTTTCAGTCTCTCCCTGGCGTGTGGGTTTGGTGGCAGGGGGTGGGGGCAGTTTGACGTTCCGTCCAATGTCTGAGCCCTCACGGGCACTAGACTGACTCTAGTTGTGTCTCCTCGGGGGTTCATGGTGGGATGCAGAGGGTCCAGATTGGACTGACTAAATCCACCCTCCACCCCCAAAAGCTGGGTCAGGATGCCTGGGGTCTGGAGTGAATGGCCTTCTGGGCCTCAGCCTCCTGGCCCTTACCTCAGGGAGGCAGGCCCCTGTACAGACGCGAACCCACCTGAGTGATTGTCAGAGGGTGCCCCTCAGTGTGTGTGTCGGGGGCTGGGCCCCCAGGGAGGCAGGTACAAAGGCCGGCCTGGCTGCGGGAGGGCCGGGGACCGTGGGTTCCGGGAAGCTGTGGGGCCGTGGTTGTGTGCCTGCGGGGAGCTGTGTCCTGGGGCCGTTCCTTGAACCACGCTCATTGTATGGTGAAGCCCAGGTGTGGAGAGATGGTATCTCCAGGTTCCCTCTCACGTGCGTGCCCGCACACACACAGGCTGGGGCACAAGCATGTTCTTGCCCACCCGGACGCGTTTCCATAGACCTACGTGCACGCGTCTCTGCAAGTGTGTGTGTGTGTGTGTGTGTGTGTGCGCCTGACTGTCAACGCCGATGAGGCTCAGCCAACCCCTCCTTCCCTTGCCTGGCTCCCTCGGCTCGAGAGTTCCCGTTGTGTGGGGCCCCACAGGGGTGGGGGGGCTGGGGTGGCAGCTGGCCCACTGGGTGGGGCCCCTGTTCCTCTGACGTCAGCCTTCTCAGCCTGGGAGGGAATCAGCAGGGGCCTGGGGAGGGAAGGGGGCACCTCATTCAGGAGTAAGGAGAGAGGCCTTATGGTTGTCATAACTAGTACGAGTAAAAATCAGTTATTAACAAGGTCCAGATTTCACTCCTGGGGGAGCTGCCCCCTCCCTCGCAAGTACCTGTCCCCGCCTCCCCCTCCCTCAGCCTGGCCCAGCTGGGCACAGACGTCCTGGCCTTGTCCACAGTGGCCTTGGCGGGAACTCCTCCATCCCAGGCGCGGTGCTTGGCCAAACGCTGGCTCTGTGCATGTCCCCGGGACTCCAGGTTGGAGCCTGGAGCCTGGTGCTTCAGACCTGGTACGGCCTGAGCTTGGGCAGGGGCAGGGGGAGGATTAGAGGTTGGACATGGAGGCAGTCCTTAGTTTGGTTCTTCAGGGCCCTGTTTTTCCTTTTTCCTCTTAACTTTTCCCTTCCTTTCTTCTTTTTTTAATATTTATTTTTTATTTTTAAGTAAACTCTACCGCCAACATGGAGCTCAAACTCATGACCCCGACATCGAGAGTTGCATGCTCTATTGACGGAGCCAGCCAGGCGCCCTCCTTTCTTCTTTCTAAGAGCTTTATTGAGATGTAATTCACATACCGTAAAATTCAGCCATTAAAGTGTACAATTCAGTGGTTTTTGTATACTCACCGCTCGTGCGACTATCACCACAATCCATTTTAGAAAATTGCCAGCGCTCCAAAAAGGGCCCCCACAGCTATCTGCAGTCACCTCCCATTTCCCTCAGACGCACCTCCTAGCCCCTGGTAACCGCAGCCTACTCTCTGTCTTTACAGATTTGCCTCCTCTGGACATTTCATATACATGGAATCTTCAGTATGTGGCCTTCTAGAACTAGCGTAAGGCTTTTAAGGTGTTCCCATGCTGTAGTATAGATATCGGTATTTCATTCCCTTCTATGACAGAAGCAGCTTCCGTATGGCTGCACAGTATTCTCTTTATCCGTTAGTTGATAGCCGTTTGGGCTGGGTCTACTCGTTGGCCATTATGAATAATACCGGTATGAACATCCATGTACAAGTTTCTGTGTGAACTTGTTTTCAGATCTCTTCTTGGGTAGATACTGGGAAGGGAACAGGCTGGATCATGGGGTCACTGTTTAACTTTTGGAGGAACTGCCACACTGTTGCCCAAAGCAGTTGTCCCACTTTCTATTCCCTCCAGCCGTGGAGAAGGGTTCCGATTTCTCCACATCTTCGCCAGCAGTCGTGATTAGTGTTTTTCACTATAGCCATCTTAGTGGGTACGAAGTGGTATCTCACTGTGGTTTTAAATGGCTGTGTTTCTTTCTGTCTCTTTGTTTTGGTCTTCCTTGTGGGGTTTTCACACATATACAATGCTGTGTATATGCCATATGTATGTATACATGCTTTCACATACAAACACATCCGTGCCTATGTATTTGTGCACGGATATCCTGTGCCCCAAGTGGATTTGATTTGAAGCACCCTCTTGTGGATGCTTCTCTTTTTCCCTCTCTCTCTGCTCTCTCTGCTGCCTCTCTGTCTCACTGTGTCCTGGGATCTCCGGGTTCATCTCTGTCTCTCTCTGCCCTGTGGTGTTATCCGTGCATATCCTTTGGTCCCAGCTGTTCAAACAGGGTATGGATCTGTGTCCACACTGTTGGGGGGGCATCTGGTCCTTCATCTTGTGCCCACCTCCCACCCCATCCAGAGGTGTGGCTTCTGCAGACAGTGTGTGGATGAACTATTTTTTTAAGCTTTTTTAAAAGAAGATTTTTATTCATTTATTTATTAGAGAGAGAGAGAGAAAACACAAGCCAAGGGGGAGGGGCAGAGGAAGAAGCAGGCTCCCTGATGAGCAGGGAGCCTGATGTGGGACTTCATCCCAGGACCCTGAAATCATAACCTGAGCCCAAGGCAGAGGCTTAACCGACTGAGCCCCCCAGGCCTCCCTGTGTGGGTGGGCTTTGAGTTCATCAGTCTCCCCTACCCTTTCATTGCCTGGGGGTAAGGGGCATCCACCCTGGGCAGTCCCTGCCCTCCTGACGCCCTGCCCACCGGTAGCCCATCAGGCTGGTAAGCATCGGAGGTGACACCCAGGAGTCCTGGGTTCCCATTTCCCCATTTGTGTGTATGGCAGCGGGCCTCCTCCCTGGGCCTGTGGGACAAACCCATCTGAGGTGCTGGGGCTTGGATTTTGGGGGGAAGTGGTGTAACAGGGGCCCCCTGGCCTAGGAGTCATTTTTCTGAGAAGTGCCAATGCTTTAGGGAAGCGGCTTTTCCTCCCCCACCCTCCTCCCCTCCAGCACACACGGTTCTTTGCATCTTGACCTCAGGTAACCCACGCTGGGGGGAGGCGGGCCAGCTGCCTGCCTCTGCTACAAGGATCCTCTGGGGTGGCAGACCCTGACCTTTCCCCTCAGGACTGTGGGTGAGAGGCCCTTTGTGGCTCTGGGCCCTCTCCTTGTCTCCCCAGCCTGGCTGTGCTATCCTGCCACCCCCAGCAGTGTCTGGGCCCTGCTCCCAGGCTGTCTCTGCCAGCCAGGCACGGTGCCAGCTGTCTGCTCCGCCGGGTGCCACGGGAAAATCTCCGGCCGCCCAGGTTGGGGAGCTCCACGGGGAATGCCCGACCCGAGTACCCGCTCCTTGGTGCCCACTCACCTGTCTTTTCTTTTTCTGCAGTGCCACAGGACATGGCCCCCCCCACCGCCTAGCCAGGGCCCATCCAGGAGAGGCATCCTCTTCGGTGTCCTGAAGGCCAGCTCTGGACCTTCCCAGAAAAGTGCCAGCTCACAGAACTGCTTGACCAAAGGACCAGCTCTTGGGACGTCCCCCAACCCACCCGGCCCCCAGCCAGAGTGGGGGATCCGGGAGGCCGAGATTAGCCTGCTGGCCTTGGACAGCAGCTCCGGACAGAAGGGGGGGGTGGGCTGACCACCCAAACCCCCTCTGGGCCCAGGCCCCATGCCCCGAGGAGGGGCAGCCTGAAGCCTGCCAGAGCCTCCTGCCAGACTGTCTGCCTACCCTTCTGACTGTGGCTGCTTGGCATGGCCAGCAACAGCAGCTCCTGCCCAACACCTGGGGGAGGGCACCTCAACGGGTACCCGGTGCCCCCCTACGCCTTCTTCTTCCCGCCTATGCTGGGTGGCCTCTCACCACCGGGCGCTCTGACCACTCTCCAGCACCAGCTCCCAGTTAGCGGCTATAGCACACCGTCCCCAGCCAGTAAGTGGGGCGGCGGGAGGCTGGGGGGCGCGGGGCTGTGGAGGGCAGCCGGCCTCTGGGCACGTCTGGTCCTCTGTTAGCGACGTCTTCTCCAGATGCGGAGGACCATCACGTGCGTGCATGCGTGCGTGCGTGTGTGTGTGTGTGTGTGTGTGTGTGTGTGTGTGTGTGTGTTGGGGGTGCTCAGGGAGGACAACCTTGTGGGCTCATCACGGTGGTCCTGTCTGAGGTTGGGGGCGGCAGGGGGTGCGGCAACAATGCCAGTCCCCAGGGCTCCTGGCGCCCTCTCCTGTGCTGTGCTGTGCTGTGGAGGGCCTTATAAATAGCTCCAAGGACTGGACACAGAGGCCGGAGGCGGGTAAACAAACCTCTCGACATTTGGTGGAAATGGCAGCTCTAGTGAGAGTGGCACCCCACCTCCGCCCCACCCCAGCCCGCACCTCTGAGCATAGGGCTTGGAGGAGCCGCCTGCCCCGGCGGCTGGACCCCCCGCCCTCCCCTCCCTCTGCCAGCTCCGCCCACAGTTGCCTGGTGGCTGGGCCGCTGTCCCAGGAGGGGGCGCTCGGCCTGGACTCCGGCTGCACAGGCCTGCATGCTCTCGGCAGGGCCTGTGTTTTCTCTGTGACTCCACCCTCTGCCAGGGGGGTCGCCTGTTGGCTGGGCGGGGGTCTCAGTGCCCTTCCCCGGCTGGCCGAGCCAGGTAGTGGGAGGTGGCAGCAGCTATGGCCAGCTGGCAGAGTCCAGGCCTCGGGCCTGCCAGGCCGCTTACAGTAACTCTGGCCCCCAGGGCCCAGCTGGGCACCAGGCCAGGGCTGGGGGGGGTGGGGAGGGAGCCGGGGCCTGGCCCGGGGCGGGAGGGGTTGGAAGCAGCAGAATGGGCCGTGGACAGCCGGCCGGCCGGTCAGCTGCTGACCTGGGAAACGTGTCCCACCTCTCCTGGCGGGCAGGGACCGAACACCCTGCCCTGGGCACCCACTGGCCCTCCCATGGCCGCTGGCGGGCTGCCTGGCACCGCTGCCCCGGGCGCCCGGCTGGACTGGGTCAGGGTCCCCTTCTCGGTGTGGGGGCAGCACTCTCTCCCCGGAGCCGGGGAGTCTCTTTGTCCCTGGGGCAGGCCCTGGCTGGGCGCCTCGCTGCCCGCACTGGCCGTCTGCCCAGCGCCACCACCGCTTCCTGGCCCTCCTCCTCGGGCTCCGCCACGGCCCCTCCCTCCCAGGCCCCACCGGCGGCTGGAGCAGGGGCTCCGTGTCTGGGCTCCGACAGGCTCCCCCTCTTTATGGCCTGGACCGGGGGCAGGCAGGTACCGCCCGCTTCCACTGTCCGGCCATTCACGCTCCATCTTCTGTTTCCTCCCTCTCTTCTGTCCTCACACGGCAGTGGTGGATGGCACAGTGACCAGGAGTCAGGGACCTCCGATTCTGGCCTGGTCTTCCAGTCTATGCTAGGGGACAAGGAAGGCCAGTCTCTGGGTTCAGAGTTGCTGGGTTTAATGGGTGGACATGTGTGTGGGGCCATGTGTCTACAGGGACTGGAATTCGTATTCTTGGAGGGGGTAACTGGAGCGTGTGCTTCCTGCCAGGCTGGGATTTTTAGGGAGGGAGAGGTCGGGGCCTTATAACCTGGTACCTGTGGATAAGTTGTCCTTCCCCAGGTGGTGCGGACAGAGCCCCGGGCACTGCTCAGAGTTGGAGGGACCCCGGGCCTGGCCTGGGCTCTTGCCCACCCTGTGTCAGATGAGCAAATGCCATGCCGTCCTCGAAATGTTGCAAGCTGCTTCCTCTTTCTTAGAGGTGGGGAGGGTTTCCGGGTCCTCCACTTCCCACCCTGGTAACCTTTTCTCCCGAGGGTGGGGTGCCCATATTTGGGGCAAGTGGAGCCTTCTCTGGCTTTCTCCACCCAGGTTAGGCAATGCCCCTTTCCTGCCCCCTCCCTCCGTGAGTGTGTGGGGTTCCCTACCCCTCCCCTCTTCCTAGTAAACAACTTCTCTCCCTACCCAGACCCCCAGCTTCTGAGCTTCTCCCTGAGCTTCTCCTCCGTGACCAGAAGTGTAGCCATGGGCCCCAGGGAGCCAGGCATCTCCCTCCTTCCTGTGCAGGGCTGGGTGGCTGGTGACCCAAGCTCCTCAGTCCTGGGCAGCAAAGCACGACAGATCAAAATTCACACAAGTTGGAGATGGAGGCAGCCTCATTACCCTGCTCTCCCTGCCTGGGGGCTGGTGCCAGGGGTCAGGCAGTTCCTAGGAGAGGGAGAGCTTGGTGACCCCATTCCTGCAGGGAGCAGTAGTCACCCTTTTTGTAGGAAACCTCCCAGATGAGGCTCTTTCCTCCCACTTCCCACCAACAGAGGTGTTTGGATCATCGGCCCCCCTCCCTTTCCCATCCCTCTCCCCACATGTGGAGGAGGCTGGACCTTGGGTGTCTTGGGTGTCCCTTTCAGAGATGCGTGGTCTGTGGAATGACAGGTCCAGGTCACTGTGGGGAGGGGTGGGTATTTGTCCTACTCCAGTCAAGGAGCCAGAGTGGGAGGCCTGAGAGATGGTACAGGAGTCCCTCCCCACCTCCCCAGAGCTCCTGGGGCTTGATCTCTGAGGTCTGGTATTTACCACGGAGGGTTGGGAATCTGTGTGCATTGTGGGGAGGGTCAGGGTTGTGTGTGTTTTAGGGGTATGTGTGTGTGGGGGGTCAAGGCTGGGTGTGTGTTGGGAAGAGGGTTAATGGTTTGTATGTATGGGGTGAGAAGGTCAGAGGGTTGAGTGTGTTTTGGGAGAATCAAATCCAGAGCCGGAGAGGGGGTGTCCGTTTGTCTGTGTGCTGGAGGGGGTGGTGACAGAGGGCATAGAGTCTCTAAAGGGGAGAGGTCTGTGGATTGTGCCGTGTGTTTGGGGGAGGTCAGGGTCTCTCTTATCACCAGTCTAGGCTGGAGGGAAACCGACCTGCCTTTAGGTTGCTTACTCCTGGACTTGCACGGGCTGGGGAGTAGGCAGGGTAGCCAGAGTTCGGGCTTTGCCACTTCCTACGTAGGATAACCTCTCTGAGCCCGTCTCCTGGTCTCTACAACAGGGATATTACCAGAACCTCCCTCAAAGGCTGAGACTGGCAAGGTCACTGACGTAATGCCCTCAGCTCTGCCCCTTGGTTGCTGCATCCTTCCCGTGTCATTGTATGGTACCCCTTCCCACAGCACAAAGGGACCCAGGCCCCTTCTAGTAGGAGTGGGAGAGAACGGGATGCTCTGTGGAGCATCTACTGTTTGCCCCAGCTTTATCTCTGTTTTACAGACCTTAATCCCCATGATGCTGGGAGAGGGTCCTTATCCCCATTTGCATGTAAGGAAACAGCGTGGGTGCAGGTGAAGAGTCTGGGTTAAGTGAGCGGTAAAGCTGGCCTGTTCCCCACCATCAAGATAGGCAGCCGCAGGAGGGTATTGTGGGGGCACTCCTGGGTGGGGAGAGCTTTGGGTGGGCAGTGCCAGTGTTGCAACCCCCTCCCCCATGGCTGAGGCCCACTCCTGCCCAAGGACCTCCTGCCTTCCCCCAGCAGGGGGCGCGGGGAAGGCAGCCAAGCCACGCCCCCTCCTCTGTGTTTTGGATCCTGAAGGCTGGAGGGAAAGAGCGCTAAGAGGCCTGGGCCAGATCTCCATCCTGTCCTGGAAATTGTGGATACAATCTGTTCACACCCATCCCCACCCCCGAATCTGCCGCTGCAGCCCACAGGAGTCTGTAGAGCTCAGGAGGCCCACCCCCCCAGACATTGCAGGAACAGAGTGTAAAAGCCACAATTATTATTTTGTTTCAATTTGTGGGGTGGGGGCAGGGAAGTTGGAAGCAATCAGTAGAGGAGACAGAGATGGTAGCCCCTTTCTGTCCACATATTGGTAGTGCCTGGAGACTGGGGAGACAGAGGAGGAGGCGTCCCCCTCCCTTCCTCTCCTCCGCCACTCCCTTCCCTTAGTCTCTGTCCTCCCTCTCTTCCCTTCACTCTTTCCCGGGACAGTAAGAGGGACAGCTCAGGGAGAGAGCATATTGCCAGCAATGCCTTTCCTGGGGTCTAAGATGCAGAGTCAGGCAAATGACTGTTGGATGGGATTCTGAGTGAAAATGGGGCCCCTCCCCTTTTGTCTGGTAGCATTGATGATGCATGGGCTCCCTGGGGCAGGACTCAAGGAAGGAAGCCTGTCCTCTTGGGCTGGCCAGGACCTGAGACATTGGGCCCATGTGCCCTTGGGGATGTGGGAGTGCAGGCCAGGACTACCCTTTGAAGGGGAGCATCTGTGGAAAGAGGAAGTGTTTCCCTTCTTCAAATCACTCTGGGGCGGTGCCCACACTACCTCCTCCTTCCTCCTCCTCCCTGGAGTCAGGCACAGCCAGTGGAGTTGGGTCTCTCTGGGCAGGCTGGCTAGATCAGCCCCAGCGAGATCAGCAGTGGAGGCCCTCCCCTCCCCATTTTGATTTCTGGGTTGCCGGGAACCTCAGCCTGCCCACAGACCAATGCACCACGGGCAGAAGTCTTTAAAAGGGTAGCTGTGCCTGTGCGGCCTTGGGCAGGTCACTCATCCTCTCCCGAGTCTGTATCCTCCCCTTTAAAGCAAGACTGTTGATGCGCTCCTGGCTGGCTGAGTTGCTCTGAGGCCATGGTGACCTGCTGGCTGATGAGAGCCTGGGTGAGCTTCGAGTATCGTGCAAGAGCAGCAATGACGAGGCAGGTGGAGCCAGGCATTGTCTTGGGGGATGGCCACCCTGTACTGGGACCCAATGTCTGGCTGGCTCCAGGCGTCCTGATTTCCTGTGTGGCATGCCCTCCAGATGGGGTTGGGGACAGGAGGGGGCCTGGCCCAAGTGGGGGCCAGTTCAGTTCAGCCCATACCTGCCGAGAGCCTGCTAAACACACAGTCCTGGGGAGCCGTGGGGGATGTGACAAAGGAGCAGCAGAGGAGCACGGGGCCTCGGGCCTGCAGGAAGCTCATGGTGTTCCCCCTCGGCCGTCAGAGCCTTACTCTCCCCCCTCTTCTCTCACTGCCCAGAACAGGTATCTTCCCCTTCTCCAGCTCCAGAAATCCTAACCACTGTTTCAGGAACATCCTGAACGCCACCTCTTCCCAGAAACCTTTCATAGCCATTCCCCCTTCCTCACGACACACTTGCGCCTTTGAATGCCTGTGGGTCCTTATTTTTTTTCTTCTTCCAACACTCATCTCTGTACCACGAAGTGACTTCTTCCCACCTAGCTCCTGCCGTGAGCTATAATCATTTGGGAGATCTTTTCCCCAGTTACCAGGTCTTTGATGGTAGGGACAGTCTCAGATCCCTTAGTACCTCGCAGCAGTGAACACAGAGCCTCACATGTAACTGGTGCCCGGGAGCTAGGTCATTTGGGAGGAAAGATACCAAGGGCCGTGGCAGCAGTCTGCCCTCTTCCCCGGCACTCATCCGCTGCCAAGTGTGGCAAATGTGCCCCAGACCCCAGCAATCTGTCTGCAGTCCAGACTATACTTAGGTGAGACCTCACTTGGGAGCCCTACAGACACCTGTCCACCAGGCCAGTAGACATCTGTACTTCACACTCTTGGGAACTTTGCTGTTGCACAAGCCAAACACCAGTCATCTTTGCTGCCTCCCCCCTGCCCTGTTGTGCTTCCTGGACTGTTGCAGCAGCTACTAACTTGTCTCTCTTGCCTTCCTACAGTTTTTCACACAGTTCTTCACGCAGTTGCTCGAAAGGTCTTATATCACTGTAAATCAAATCTTGCCTCTCCTGCACTTGGAAACTTCCCGTGGCTTCTCCTTGCATTTATTTTTTTTATTTTTTTTATTTTTTAAAGATTTTATTTATTTATTTGACACACAGAGAGAGATTACAAGTAGGCAGAGAGGCAGGCAGAGAGACAGGGAGAGGAGGAAGCAGGCTCCCCGCTGAGCAGAGAGCCCGATGTGGGCCTCGATCCCAGGACGCTGAGATCATGACCTGAGCCAAAAGCAGAGGCTTTAACCCACTGAGCCACCCAGGCGCCCTCTCCTTGCATTTAGGATAAAATCCCAAAGTCATATTAAGGCCAACAAGCCTACCTGGTCTGGCCTCAGCCTACCTCTCCAGCCTGATCTTGTGTCTGTTTTCCTTTTGAATTTTAAGCTCCTGCTACCCTAGTCTTCTGTCAGTACCTTGTACGCCCCCTCTCCCATCTCTAACCCCAGGACCTTTGCACAGGCTCTTTCCTTTACTGGGACCACATTCCTTCTTACTTTTTGCCTGACTAACTTCTAAACTTCTACTCTTTCTTTAGGTCTCTGCCTTGAGGTCCTCCCTGACTCTTCGACCTAAATTAGGTACCTACATTAATTCTCCTTCAAAGCATACTATAGTTGTTTCATAATACCAATTACCTCAGTTTGCAATTATATTTATATATGTATATATATATTTATGATTATATGTTTAATGGTTGTTGCTCCATAACGTCTGCAAGAACAGGATTACCAGGGTATCCACAAAGGAGGTGCTCAGAAAATACTATTTCTTGAATCAGGCTGGCATGGTGGGAATATGGCAGCAGACCCTTCATTAGCATTGTGAACTTGGGACAACCTACCTAGCTTTGCTGAGACCTCAGTTTCTTTATATATAAATAAGAATAATGCCCACTTATCTCTTGGGAGTTGCTCAAGGATTAAATGACAACATAGATTAAGAAACTGGCTTCTAGAGGAATATCGTTGGGAAGTACGTCAATTCCTACCCCCTTTTAGAGTGAGGGAGCTCGCTGCAGGGTCAGTGGGAATAACAGGATACCCTCTCCTCAAGGGACATCCCCCTCCTTCATGGGCCTTCCCAACCGAGGCCTTTCCTCTACTGAAACAGGCATCCCGAGGGCTTCCGGGAGGAAGTGGTCAGCTGGAAGGCACCAGCCCCTCCTTTTGGCTCTCCTGCGCTGGTCGGCGCGGTGGGGGGCCGATCCTGGTGGCGCGGCTGGGAGACACCCTGGGCGGGGCTTTGCTCGCCGGAAGCACGCAGCGCTTGGGGAGGAGAGCCCCCTTTGCACGCGTTTGTGCCAAAGCATCCGCGCTGCCGCGTCGGGTTCTGGGGGGCGGGCGGCCGGAGTCACACATGATGTCATAGACAATGACACACGCCGGGTGTCTCATCCCGACACTGCGCCTGGACTGCACAATGTCACACCCAGGACACCCAGCACGCCGTGCTCGTGGCGCAAACACTTGGCCCCGCGCACCCTGGCCCTTCGCCTCCTGCGGCCACTCTCCGCGTCTCCGGGGGCGCTCACCCGGCCCGGGCGGGCCGGGGGCCGGCGGGGGGG
>LNAC01000091.1:6092419-6104295 GCA_002007465.1 Ailurus styani
CCAGCGTCAGCAGCCGCCACCACTGGCCCAGTGAGTGATTGTGTGTCTGGGATAATCGGCTGGTAACGACCCCATCGCTTCTTTAAAGCCGAGCGGTGTGTGCGGCTCAGCGCCCCTGGTGATTTGTCAGCTCCCCCTGCTAATGGGCCGAGAGATTCTCCTGCCTGGCCCCCCACTTTCAGGCTGGGGAGCTGCCCGGAGCAGATCCTAGGGACCCCCAGGGAGACTGCCGCTGGGGGGCTGGGGACCGGTGGAGGCAGAGCACGGAGGTGGGCCGCTCTGCACACTTGCTCTCGGCCCCGCACAGCTGCGCTCCTGCAGCGTGGGCTGGCGTAGATGCGTGGGGTACAGGGGACGTGGGCCAGCCACGGGGTGTGCGTGCGCGCAGTTGTCACGTGCCGGGGCCGGACTTGGCGCGCTGGTTGGGTGGGCACGGAGGGGTGGGCCGTGTGCGGACACCTTACCTGCCCCTGCCCTGGTGCGTGCGCATTCCCACGTGCAGCCCCGCGTGTGCGTCCCTGTGCGCTTGCGCGAGGCCCGGCGGTGGGACTTCCTTGGCGGCCGCATGGGCGCTGTCTGGTGGGAGGAGCTCGGCGGGGATGGGCCACTGCCCGCACCTGCTGTGACCCTGGCCTTTGCCCTCCACAGCTGTGAGGAACGACAGAAACAAGAAGAAGAAGGAGGCGCCCAAGCCCGAGTGCTCCGAGAGCTACACGCTGACACCCGAGGTGGGGGAGCTCATCGAGAAGGTGCGCAAAGCGCACCAGGAAACCTTCCCTGCCCTCTGCCAGCTGGGCAAATACACTACGGTATGGTTCCCCCCAGCCTGGCAGGGCGGGGTGCAGCCAGGGCCACCGGGCCCATCTCGCCCCTCCTCACCCCTGCCCGGGCTTCCGTGTCCTTTCCCACTTCTCCCTCCTCCTCCTGCTTCCTGATCAGGGAGCTCTCAGGAAGTGAAGCGGGTGGAGGGCAGGCCTGGGGGGGTGGCGGAGCCAGGCTGAGAAGGGCCACATGAGGAGATGGCCCTCACTCTCCCCCGTCCTCCCAGAACAACAGCTCAGAGCAACGTGTCTCTCTGGACATTGACCTCTGGGACAAGTTCAGTGAACTCTCCACCAAGTGCATCATTAAGACTGTGGAGTTCGCCAAGCAACTGCCCGGCTTCACCACCCTCACCATTGCTGACCAGATCACCCTCCTCAAGGCCGCCTGCCTGGACATCCTGGTGAGGGTCTGCACCCCGCCCATGCGGGCACTGCCCCTGAGTCCTCGGAGGAGGTCCTGCCGTTCAGATAGCCGCCTTCCCCAAACACACATCTGGAATCGATCTGTCCAAGTGCCCACCACCCAGATGTCCACCCTTCCTCTCCCCCACGTGACTGCCTGTTCCCTCAGGCCCTCCGCATCTGGACATGCACTGTTTCACCCGTTCACCCACACGTGCGTCCGTCCACGCTCACCCCGTCTTCCCACTCAGCCTTTCACCCAGCCGCCCATCTGCCCATCTCTTCCGTCTAATAAAGATTCGCCTAGGACCCTGTGTGGCCAGGCCCTGAGCTGAGTGTCAGGAAACAGAGGTGAACACAGCACTGGTCCCTCTCTTGAGAACCTTCTGTGGATGGAGGCAGCAAATACAGAAACAGGAGTTCCCAAACCATGCTGAGTGCTGGCCGGAGATGGGGGCAGGCTGTCCCTTCCCTGCGGGAGAGAGAGCCACAGCTGTGGGGGTCCGGGGCAGGCATCCCAGAGGAGGGGGCACCCTGGGTTGTGTAGAAGGGGCACGTGAGAGAGCCCTAATTTGGGAACAGGGTGTGACAGGCCCCAGGGCGTGAGACCAGCTGGATTCAGGGGACTGCAGGGCATTTGGCGGGGCAGAGGGTGGCCAGGCTAGAGGGCGGATGTGCGTGGTGGGGACCGTCAAAGTCAAGGCTGGAAGGACTCTTCTCCTTGACTTCCCTGATGGGCTCAGCCCACCTGTCCCCTCTTGGCCACTTCCAGGGTGGGGAACCTGAGAGGTGACGAGGCTGCAGCTTCCTGGTAGGGGTGGGGCAGGAGGAGCGGGGTGTGGCATTTCTGGGTAGCCCCCTGTTCCCATGCCCCAGATGCAAGAGATTCAGACCGGATTGGAGTTTGAAATGGTTGAAGCTGATACACAGTCATGGAGTTCTGCTGTGTACCCGGGCCTGGGGACTGGAGACCCAAATCTATGTCTATGACTCCTGAAAATTCTAGTTTCCCTCTAGGTGATCTAGATCTGCGTGCACGGGACAGTAGCCGCTTGCTCTGCGTGGCTCTTTGAGTTTAACTTAAGAGTAAATTTAGTTCAGTTCCTCAGCTGTACTAACCACATTTCCAGGGTCCAATGGCTCTGCTGGCTGGTGGCTGCTATTCGAGTGCTGTGCAGACACCGTTTCCATCATTGCAGAAGGTTCTATGGGACAGCACTGGTCTGGCTGCCTGCCTGGTGGTCCCATAGGGCTGCTGGTACTGGAAGGGCTGGGGAGGTGGGGCGAGTCCCTGAACTCGTGCACCCTCTGCACCCAGATCCTGCGGATCTGCACGCGGTACACGCCCGAGCAGGACACCATGACCTTCTCCGATGGGCTGACCCTGAACCGGACCCAGATGCACAATGCCGGCTTCGGCCCCCTCACGGACCTGGTCTTCGCCTTCGCCAACCAGCTGCTGCCCCTGGAGATGGATGATGCTGAGACTGGCCTTCTCAGTGCCATCTGTCTCATCTGTGGAGGTGGGCAGGGGGCCTGGGGCTGGGGGGCCAGGCCCAGGGGGGTGGGACGGCCCCCAGAGTCTCTGCCAGGGAGGAGCCCAGGGTCAGATCAGAAGGGACCTTGGCCTCGGTCAGGCCCCCTCAGAGGGGTGAATAGGAAATGCAGAGGGGGACAGGGTCCGGTCGGCCGCCGCACAGCAAGTGAGTAGAGGTGGGTGCCTGATGTCTGCTTCCCCGTTGGGGGACTGTGCCCCTTCCAGGGACTTAAGAGTGTGGGCTTGAGGGTCAGGCTGCCCAGGTTCCAAATCCTGGCCAACTTGTGACCTCAGGCAGGTTGCTGAACTTCATTGAGTCCCTGTTTCTTTGAAGTGGGGCAGTAGCGGTCTCCACCTCATAAAGTTGACGGGGGGACCAAGAGGGCAATAAATAAGGCAGTTTGCCTGTAGTAAGGCCCGGTCAATGTCTGCTGCTGTTGTGACTTGATTGTTTAAAGCTTTGACATACTGTGCTGGTGTCCGTAACGGTGGGAGTGAGACCTCCTTGGGCATCCTCCCTCTGCCTGAGGACGGCACTGCCTGTGTTCAGGGGTCCCGTCCCTATGAATTGGGCTGTCAGACGACCCCCACCCCAGTTCCTCTCTGCTCACGTTTGAGGCCTCTTAGGGCCTTTCTCACAGCACACAGACCCAGCCACTGCCCTGTATGGGGAGGTCCTAGGAGCAGAGACGCTCAGCCCGTGGCCTGGGCAAGCGCGCCCCCCAGTGGCCGAGGCTGGGAGCGCGGCTGTGCGCCTTGCTGGTCCCGGGCAGCTACTCAGGGGGCACCTGCTTCCTCAGACCGGCAGGACCTGGAGCAGCCAGACAGGGTGGACATGCTTCAGGAGCCGCTGCTGGAGGCGCTGAAGGTCTATGTGCGGAAACGGAGGCCCAGCCGCCCCCACATGTTCCCCAAGATGCTGATGAAGATCACAGACCTGCGAAGCATCAGTGCTAAGGGTGAGGCTCGTGCCCTGTGTGTACGCCAGAGCCGGACCCCGACGCCTGGCCCAGGACCCCCTGCCCGTGCCTAGAGTTAGGCCCCCCACGTGGGACGCAGCCCCCCATGTCTTTGTGCCCAAGATGATGCCCTACTCATCTGGACTTCCCCGTGCCCCGGGGGCCTCCTCCCGTCTGGGAGCTCTGAGGGGGCACCATCACCTTTGCCTGGTGGTTGAGGGCTTGGCTCTGCGGCCAGACCGTGTGGGCATGTTGAGCAGGTCACTTCACAGTCTGAGCCTCAGTTTCCCACCAGAGGAATGGGGATCGTGATGGTGTTTACAGAGCTGCGTCTGAGGTGTCAGTAGGAGAATCCTTAACACACAGCACATAGGAAGGGCCCTGGCTCATCCCTACACAGTCTGACCCCAGAGCCTGGGTTTGGAACCACTGCTGCCCTTAGACCCGGGGCCCGAGACAGCTGGCTTATGTCAGAGAACCGAGCCCCGAGTTAAGTCCATAGCGGATGCCGACGGGTAGGACCCGTCCCTCCACCCCTGCACCCTCTCTCCTGGAGGTTTTTGAGGCTGGGCCCGCGGGCTGACCTCTGCTCCTCCTTTCCCGCAGGGGCTGAGCGGGTGATCACCCTGAAGATGGAGATCCCGGGCTCCATGCCACCTCTCATCCAGGAAATGCTGGAGAACTCCGAGGGCCTGGACACTCTGAGCGGACAGCCAGGGGGCGGGGGGCGGGATGGGGGCGGCCTGGCCCCCCCACCCGGCAGCTGTAGCCCAAGCCTCAGCCCCAGCTCGAACAGAAGCAGCCCGGCCACCCACTCCCCGTGACTGCCCGTGCCCCGTGGACACAGCCCTCACCCCGCGCCCTGGCTTTTCTCTGCCTTTCTACCAACCATGCGACCCCCACCAGCCCTGCCCCCGACCTGTCCTCCCTTTCCTCGGGGACAGGAGGGAGGCGGCGGCGACTCTTCAGAGGGAGGCCTGGGCAGGATGGACTGCCTGCTCCTGCTTCCTGGGCTGACGTCGGGCAAGGTCGTGAACTGAGTGAGGACCCCTGGTCCTGGGCCTCAGGATGGAGCCTGGGGGCCTTGTGTTCATCAAGACAGCCCTCTGCCCCCCTCGCCACATCTTCATCACCAGCAAATGCCAGGACCTGGCTCTCCCATACTCAGAACCCGCAAGCCATTGCCCCCCGGTCGGGAAACCCCCCCTGCCTCGGTTGGTGACAGAGGGGGGGGCCGGGGTGGGGGGTCCCCGTGTACATACCCTGCCATACCAACCCCAGGTATTAATTCTCGCTGGTTTTGTTTTTATTTTAATTTTTTTTTGGTTTTGATTTTTTTAATAAGAATTTTCATTTTAAGCACATTTATACTGAAGGAATCTGTGCTGTGTATTGGGGGGAGCTGGATCCAGAGCTGGAGGGGGGTGGGTCTTGGGGGAGGGGAGCGGCTCAGAAGGGGCTCCCACTCTCTCTCCATGTCCCTGTACCCCCTGGCCCTCCTCCCCAGCCTTTTTCTCCTCAGTTTTCTCTTTAAAACTGTGAAGTACTAACTTTCCGAGGTCTGCCCTCCCCTTCTCCCTCTGCCTAACCACTGGGTGTGGACAGTTTCAGGCCGCCCCCAGAAGGAGGGGGCCCACCATGAGAGAAGGGCAGGGGGCAAAGGAAGGGGGCCCCTCAGAACATACTCGTGTGTGTTTCTCAGTCCTGTGGCCTTGGCGGAGCTGCCTCTTCATCAGGGCTGACATCATCCAAGCCCTCCAGCCCCCACTGTGAAGGGGCCGTCCAAGGAGTTCGAGCTGCCCCTGTCCCCCCCCCCCAGCCTCACAGCCACCAGCACTGCCCACAGGGTCCCCAGACACACACACACACACACACACACACATAGCGGACCGATGGGCCGACAGACACACTTGGCCTGAGTTCCTCCTTTTCCCTGGCCTGCCCCCTGCCCCGCTCCCCACCCCATCCCCGTGCCCCCTCCTTGCCCCGCAGGACGGGCCTTCAGGGGGTTCCCTCCCCTCACCCCCTGCACCCCCAGGCTGGGGGAGCTGGTTCTGCCCTGCCCTCCTTGCCCCGGGGTTGGGGTCTCATCCCCCCAGAGCCCGCTGGTGCACCTGTTACTGTTGGACTTTCCACTGAGATCTACTGGATAAAGAATAAAGTTCTATTTATTCTACACATGCCTCAGAGCCTCACTGCCTCACTGCCTTCTCCTGCTGTGTGTGCACGGAACTGGGGATGGGGGGTCAGGTATGAGCCCCGGGGACCACGCTGCCTTCAGGGCCTGTCTTGCTGTGCTGTGGTCTTTGGTGGAACAAGATAGGCCGCCCTTGGGAAGCCCTCTGTCTAGGGGTCTACATAGCCCACATCAGGGAGCTCCAGTCTGGAGGTGGTGAGAGGAGAGGAGAAACTGTTCCCACCTTCCGGGACTCCCCAGTCTGAGGGAGGAAGCCAGGCCCAGCTCTCTGGGAACCTTGGTCTGAGGGAGAAAGCCAGTGTCTGTCTTCAGACAGTCCTGAGCCCTTGGAAGCCAGAGGTTGAGTCTGGGGGTCACTAAGTAGCACGAGTTCTGTTCTGGACTTGACCTTCAGGAGTGGCAGTTGGCATGGGTACCCGGGTCAGGAGCCCTTGGCAACCTAACAAGAACATGGGATTGGGATGGCAGCTTAGAAGGCCACCCCATCCATCCCTGTACCTCCAGGGTTGGTCCTGCCCTTCCCGGCACACCCCTAAGGTCACTCTGGGCAGGAGGCACAGAAGACAGGTTGCAAGGGAACTTGGTTCCTCCTGGTTGAGAGGATCAACTGTGGCAGGCCTGTAGTGGCATCAAAGTCCACCCTTCCCACTACACATCAAGGCCCAGAGAGGGTAGTGCCCTTGCCCAGGATCACACAGCAAATGCGTTGCAGGTGGGGGCCCAGTACTCAGGGCTCCCACCTCTCAGCCAGAGGTCATTTTTTTTCTTTTTAAAGATTTCGTTTATTTATTTTGCAGAGAGAGACACAGCAAGAGAGGGAACACCAGCACGAGGAGTGGGAGAAGGAGAAGCAGGATTCTTGCAGAACTGGGAGCCCCATGTGGGGCTCGATTCCAGGACTCTGGGATCATGACCTGAGCCAAAGGCAGACGCTCAACGACTGAGCCACCCAGGCGCCCCCAGAGGTCTTTTCTGGAACCCTGATGTCCCCAAAGAAGCATCAAGCACTGAGGTCTGAGGACTCCAGGGAGGTGGTGGTGGAGGCTGTGTCTGGGGTGGGTTAGCAGGGGGCTCCTGGTTAGGAAGCGATTTCCTTCTACAGGGGTCTGCCTGCCGTTTCTACTTCAGCCACCAGATGGCGGCAGCTCCTCACTTATTTCGCCGTCGGGCCGGCCAGGTAGGGATGGGGTTCTCTTCCTCCAGCAAAATTTTTCTAACATTTTCTTTTTTTTTTTTAAAGATTTTATTTATTTATTTATTTGACAGAGGTAGGCAGAGAGGCAGGCAGAGAGAGAGGAGGAAGCAGGCTCTCCGCTGAGCAGAGAGCCCGACATGGGCCTCGATCCCAGGACGCTGAGATCATGACCTGAGCCGAAGGCAGAGGCTTTAACCCACTGAGCCACCCAGGCGCCCTAACATTTTCTTTATGTATCTGACCGGAATTTAACATAACATACCTACCCACGTGCTTTACAAAAATCGCTATGGTATCACACTGTAGCGTAAAGGAGAAATGAAGGGAAAGGACAATGAATTTCAGTGTGTTAATGCACACAGCTGCATGGCAGATAGGACATGGTCCCATGATTGCTTCTACTTTTTAATTAATACATTGGCATTTAAAATAAGTGAGAAGGTTGGAAGCCATTCTGTACAAGAAGCCCAGGAAACTTAAGGAATATGGGTGAATGTTGAAATAAAAGCTGACAGTGTATAATAAAACCTTGCCCCCCCCCCCGCAAAATCCCCAAACAAAACCCTAGTGTTTTACTTTAGAACAGAATCAGGTTTTGCGCTCAGGTAATTATGGAGAGGTTTTCACTGTGTGACTGTCCAGTGGGACAGTCTAAAGTCATATGTAACGATTCTTTTTTTTTTTTTTTAAGGTGCAGCTCGAACTAACAATCCCAAGGTAAAGAGTCCCATGCTCCTCTGACTGAACCACGGGCGCCCCCACGCGTGATAATTCTGTATTGCAGGAGGTCATCTTGGCACTTCTAGCCTCTGCCTACCAAATGCCAAGAGGGTCGCCCTCACTGTGGCGACCACAGCAGTGGCCCGGAATCTAAATAGTGCCCCCCAACCCGGGGGTAGTACCTTTGACGCTGGGGCTTGAGGTTGCCCTTGGTGGCTCACAGTTCATCGATGCTGAGCAATTTCTCAACCACGGCACAAGAGACATTTTGGGCCCAGGGATTCTTGGGTGGGGCGCGGGCAGGGCGCGGGGCGGCGGTGAGGTGGGGGGAGGCCGTCCTGTGCATTGGAGGGTATTTAGCAGCATCTGCCCANCCCCTCCCCCCCCCCCCCCAGCTCTGACAACCTAATATGTCTGCAGACATTGCCAAGTGTTCCTGGGGGGGGCAGAACTGCCCAGTTGAGAACGCCGCTGTGAAGTCTGATCACTGAGGTCTGACATGTGCTTTGCACTGGGTCGGGCCCCCTTCTCCACAGGGGAGACTGACCCAAGGACGGTGACTGGGGTACAACCTGTGGAAGACAGTGAGTGACTAAGTCTTGGGCCTATGGGAGCACCAGGCATTTAACCAGGCCTGGAGCAAGTTTCAGAAGGCTTCCTGGAAAAGGTGCTCCCTCCCAGCTGAAGGTCTAAGGGGAAGAGTTAGCCAGAGGTGATAAATAGCTTCATGTGATCAGAAACTGTCACCAAAGGCTCCTGGGTGGCTCAGATGGTTAAGCGTTGGCCTTCGCTCAGGTCGTGATCCCAGGGTCCTGGGATCAAGCGCCCCATCGGGCTTCTTGGTCAACAGGAAGCCTGCTTCTCTCTCTCTCTCTGCTGCTCCCCCTGCTTGTGCTCTCTTGCTCTGTCAAATAAATAAATAAAATCTTAAAAAAAAAAAAAGAAAGAAAGAAAGAAAGAAAGGAAACTGTCACCAGTTCTCTGCTCTAACCATTTTGGTTGGAATGCTGGAAGAAGTGAGTTGAAGAGGCTGGGGCGGGCTCAGGCCAGGGCTGGTTCAGGAGCTGGACTTGACCCTGAGGGTGATGGGAGTGAAGGATTTGAGCCAGCTGTTGGGATTGGAATCGCAGGAAGCAGAGCAGGGCTGTGGGAGTGCTCCAGGACACCGAGGACAGGGCCGACCCTGGGCAGCCCCTGAAGGGGTGAGTGGGTAAGCGGAGGAGATGCTTAGGTGGCAAAATGGGAGGACCAGGTGATTGACAGGACACAGGGGCGGGCAGAAGACAGACTTTGGCAGTAGTGGGTGGAGATGGCCAGGGTGGATGGAGACAGCAGCACTGAGAGGAGAAACTAAGGCAGCTGGGGTTGCATTTGGGCTGCTGATGACCCCCCTCTGATCCCTTACTCCACTCCAGCCACATGGGCCTCCTTTCTGGCCTCAAATACCCCCAGTATATCCCTGCCTCAGGGACTTTGCACTTGCCATTCCCTCCACCCCGAATGCTCTTCCTGGAGCCAGCTTCATGGCTAGCTCTTTGTGGCCCTCTGTTCCAGTGTCACTCCCCAGCGATAGTAACTGTTTCGCCTTACTCTGAGCGATATCTGGCGTATATTCTATTGCCTGCCTTCCCACCAGAATGTAAGCTTCGCGAAGGGAGGTTTTATTCACTGTTGGAGCCCAGCATCTGGATCTGCTCTGTTCAATACAGCAGTCACTAGCCACATGTGGTGACTAAGTCTTAAAATTATGGCTGACCCAGGGGCGCCTGGGTGGCTCAGTAGGCTGGGCATCAGCCTTCAGCTCAAGTCAGGATCCCAGGGTCCTGGGATCGAGTCCTGTGGCGGGCTCCCTGCTCAACGGGGAGCCTGCTTCTCCCTCTCCTCCCCACTCACGCTCTCTGTTGCTCTCTTTGTCTCAATCTCTCAAATAGATAAATGAAATCTTCAAAAAAAAATGTGGCTGGTCCAAATTTATATGTGCTCTAAGCATAAAATACACACCAGATTTCAAAGACTTAGTAAAAAAGAAAGAATAAATATCTCCTTAATACTTTTTTAAATATTGATAATGAGTTGAAGTAACATTTTGGATACAATGGGTTAAAGAAAATATGTTATTAAAATTAATTTCATGTTTTCTTTTACTTTTTTAAAGCAGTTAATGGAAAATTTTAAATTACATATGTGGCTCACATCCTATGTCTATTGAACAGCGCTGATTGTGAATATCGCCCGGCATATAGTATGTGCTCAACAAGTATTTCTTGAACGACTACATCTGGAAAACAGCTGGATATCCACATCTGAGTTTGTTGGAGGTCCAGGCTTTGCACACATCCCTGACCATCATCAGAGAAATGCTGTTGCACACCACAAGTGCAGGTAAGCCCTTGGGCCTCTGGGACACCTTCGGCTCCTCATGAACACAGATTTACTAAGCACCTCCTCTGGGCCGGTGTGGGGGGCCAGCGATGCTGATGCCAGCCAGCAGGCGTGCTCTGCTGCCTGGGGAAGCCAGGGTGCCATGGGGCCTCTAGCTCCACCTTGGGGGTGGGGGCTGTGAGAGAAGGCACTTGTTTCTGCCCGAATGAGACCAAAAGGTAGGTATTAGCTAGAGTGGGAGGCAGGCTGAGCCAGGCCAAGAACCAGCATGATCAAACATCTGGAGGGAGATGGGTCACTGTGCCTGGCAAGAAGAAAAAACTCAGTATGGTTTGGAGCCCAGAAACCATAGGAAGCCCACGCCCTGGGGCTGGGGCAGGACCAGACAGGGACTTCAGAAGCCTCATTCTGGAGCTGGACTTACCCTGATGACAGGGAGCCCGGGAGGCAGGGAGGGAGGGAGGGCTGGTGTAAGCAGGGGGACTAGGAAAAAATCAGGCAGGGTGGGTGGTGGTGGCCTGATCAGCATGGCTGGATAAAAGCCAGGGCAGGGTCAGATGGTGGCCCCTGGATGTCACTTAGGTCCTGGGTGATCTTTGGGAGAGCAGCCCCACTGGGGTGGCAAGGGAGGAAGACAGATGGGGCGGAGAAGAGATAGGAGGGGGACAAGAGGCAGCCACTAGGTAGCTCTTCGTAGTCCCCCAGGAGGGAAAACAGTGGCGGCTGCAGGGAAATGCAGGGCGAGGGGCAAGTTTTGGGGCAGATTTCTTTGAAGGATGGAAGTAACCTGGCCTTGTTTGTGGACTTGGGGAATAGCAGCAGGGGGAGGGAGGGAAGCTAGTGCAGAGTCCTGCCTTCTGACCCTACTGCCCACCGCCACTCTACTTCGAACAAGGGGAGGCCTTGGCCACGGGATGGTGCGGGTGGTGCCCACAAGCCCGACCCCACCGAGGCCTGCCCAGGGTGAAGGGGCCCCTCTGTCCTCCCTGTGTGAGTTCCATCAAGAGGGGAGAGCTTCCTGCAATGCCCCTGAAGGGAGGGAGCCATTACAGCCGCGCTGGCTGGCACCTTATCAGATCTCTCTCTCTCTCTCTCTCTCTCTCTCTCTCTCTCTCTCTCTCTCTCACACACACACACACACACACACACACACGCAGTCACCCAGGGCACACAGACGCATGTGCACACACGGAACCCACACAGGACGCACCTGTGCCTACACCCCCGCGCGCACACAGCTCCCACGGGACCACGCACGCGCTCACGCAGCTCACACTATACATGTGTGCACGCGGGTGCACGTGCAGAGGGAGCCCGCCAGGGGCCACGCCCCCGCGTGGACGCGGAGAGGCCCGCGGGAAGCTGGTATGACCGCGAGTTTTTTCCGGGGTACCACCCGAACCTCCACTTTCCTCTCCGCAACGTCCTGCCGGGCGCTCTCCCTCGGTCCCGGGCCTCCGTTCCTGGCCCGGCGCCCGCTGCCCCGAGAGCCCCCGGGAAGCGCGCGGGCAGGGTCCCGTGCCGCCCGGCTCTAGATGGCCAGGTCCTGGCGGACGGTGGCCAGGGACGCCTGGCTGCGGCCGCTGCCGCCGTCGCTGTCGCCGGCGGGGCCCGGGTGCGCGTAGGCGGGCAGGCCACAGGGGTCGTCGGGGCGCGGGCG